>BDJD01007099.1:8472-40281 GCA_002564525.1 Rosa multiflora
AACTCTCAATTTCCTCCCAATTCGTCCCTGCCGTCAAGCTCTGTCCAAATTACCCGTTAATTTGCTGACGTGGCACCCATTTTATGCCAAAATATCTATTTTACTCTCACTTTAAAAAAAAATTCTCTCTGTTTTTTTTTTCTTTTTTCTCATTACATCCTCTTCTAACAGAGCCCCAATCTAGTGTTGGAGGTGCCCTCCATCACCCAGATTTCATTTCTCTTCTTCCTCACCTACTCAAAACCCCCGATTTCATTTCTCTCTCTAGACATGACGACGACTCTGTGTCTCAACGCCACTCCCTCTTCCATTCTCTCGCTCTCTCTCACCTCCCAAACACCACCACCACCCCTCTTTCCCCAAAACCCGCATCCCCACATTCGCCACAATCACTATGTCGTCATTCCCCGTCGTCAAGCACGTCGTCCTCTTCAAGGTCAAAGACAACACCAATCCCTCCAAGGTCAACGGCTGCTCAGATCCGTCGTGTCCCTCTATCATTTTGTCGCATCTGGGTTCCGGGTCGGATAAAGAGAATCTCAGCCTCTTTATCTGGGACCTCTTCACTCGGCTAAAAATTAGCTGCATCGAGTTCAAGAAGAAGGCTTTGGAGTCTCAGCTTCAGCTTCTTGAAGACGACGACAAGGTCGCCTGCTTGACAATGTCGTCGATGGGATTTAATCGGCAACTTTAAAATGAATCCCTCGCTGTCTTCTTCTCCATCTTCTACTTCTTCAACTTTCGCCGGCTCTTGGTTTTCCGGTGTGAAACGATGTCAGCAGTTGTCGACGTCAGAGATTCAATCTGGCGGGTCAGCACAGGCGCAGGAAAAGCCTGGTCTGATCTGGAGAAGCGGGTCCGATCTGGTACGCTTGGAATTTGGGTTGAACATCGATGGTCAGAGCGCCGGTGGTCTGCATAGAGGAACGACGACAGGAGAAGACGTGGTGTGGTCTTTGAGCATCGGGTTTGCAGCTCGGCGACTGGTCTGGTACAGTTCTGATCGAGTACGGATCAACCACTGGTTTGGAGACATTGGGTAAAAGATTGATGCTTTGAGCTCCATTTGCTATAGATTATTTTCATTTGGGCCATTTTGGTGTTTCTGGGTCTCTAAATTCAGAGAGATTGCTCACTTGGGTCCCTTTAAATTTCTGTAGGGCTTGTTTCGATGATGATGTCAAGGAGGGGGGCAAAGTTTGCTTGCAGTGTGGCACTACCTATGATGGTATCTCTTTTTCTTGGATTTCTCTATTCTATGTTCACGTTTTAGAAGTTCAAATCTGCTTGACAGGGGATGATGTGTTTTGTATGAAATAAATGCAATCGATGTTTAAATCTTCTTTGAAGAAGATGGGTCCGGTAGTAATTGAGGCTTGGTGTTGCTTAGTTCCCCGTCTGATTAGGTTAGATCTCCTTTTTTTTTTTTTTTGGTAACTGGATTTGCCAACAAAAGGGTTCTGGTTGTAAATTTTGCTGTGCGTGAATGTGGAATTGTATATGAATTGTTGAATTATTAAGTTTAACTGATTCTTGATTTGTTGAGATTATGATCTGTTTTGGTTTAATCAATAATTGAACTGAGTAGTGAATCTGTGATTAAGTTGGATTTATGATATTATCTCTGATCCCAATGGTGTTGATTGGAGTTGATCAGTGGTTTGTTTGTTGTTATGGTAATTTTCGGATGATTCTGGTCATGGGTATGCACATTCTCAGTCCAACGAGAAAGATGCCGGAGGATGAGAGCTTCCGGATAATAGACTGAGATAAACAGAGGGGAGGAGAGGAGAGATGTGGAAGAAGAAGAGGTAAAAAAAAAAAAACAAAAAAGAAGAGAGAGAAAAAAATTAGTTAAAAAAAAAGAGTAAGTGAGAGTATAATAGACTTTTAGCATGGAAATAACGCCACGTCAGCAAGATAACGGAGTCTTGGATGGAGGCTTGACGGCAGGGACGAATTTGGAGGAAATTGAGAGTTCAGAGACTTTTTAGGTGAAATTCGAAGGTGAGGGACTGAAACGATGAAACCCTATAAGTATAGGGAGTAAACAGTATTTAATCCAAAAAGAAAATATATAAGTGGTAGTTCATTCTCAGTACGTAAAAATTTCATTCAATATACTTGTATGATTTTTTTTTTTTAATCGAGCCAGTAGGGCGAATATATATTCATCAAAAGCCAGAATATGTCATTACATACCCTTCCGCTTCCATCTATAGACAGACAAGAAGATAGTGGTAGTACCCACAATGGTACATAGAAAATAGACCCACCCATTGTACAATCAATATGTAGACTAGCGGGAATCCCCCTTTGGTACTACGCCGGAGACGCTAGAAAGATCGTGCCCTCCCAACCTAACTCTAAACAATAAACCTAGCTGCCTAGATATCTCAATTGGTGTACACTTAGATCCATTGAGAATTAAGTTGACAGGACCAGACCAAATGCAGAAAGCTAAATGCACAAAGGTGCCTAGACTGTGCCTGAAAATGGAACCTTATTGTAAATAGACAATATACTTGTATGATAAATTAAAGGTTTATGCCATAAAAATTCTGACCTCCGGGAGAACACTCTGCTTATAGAAGCATACCATAGTTTAATAGACTTCTAGTACAGGTATTCTTGTATTCAAGTACTAGCAATGATACATGAACCATATATTTCACTGAAATTTTCTAAACATCCAAATCTATTTATGAGAAACGAAACGGACCGCTAGTAATGCAAATCAAGGAAGACAATTTAATTAGCGTACAGAGTTAAAGACTATCAACAATCTTCATAAAACATGGTTGACTATTGCACTGTAAACTAGTAAAGATTATGTATAGCCTCTTCGGAATCAGCTATTTGTATAAACTTGATAGATCACAATAATTTTCCAGTTGCTCATTTCTGTTAGATTAGAAAACAGTATTGCCAGTGTAATCCCTAAACTAAATTGTACATAGTAAACTAAGTAGACATAAAAAAATGAAATGGAATTTCACCCCGGCAAATTTGTCAGCGCCAGAAATGTTTAAGCATTATTTTTATTTTTGACCAATGTTTAATCAGTTACAGCTTTACGAGCTAGCTAGCAAATAAAATACACCAAGATTTACTAGGAATCGTAGTATTCAGTCCTCATTGTTCACAATGAGTGTAGCATTACTTGAACTCCATGCTGTGGGCGAAGTGTCACACTCCTTAAGGGTGAGTGAACATAACCTGGGGAAAGGGTAAAGGAGTAGCGCTGTAGAATCATTGATAGAGCAATCTTGGCTTCAATGGTGGCGAAGTTGAGGCCCACACAAATTCTAGGTCCCATTCCAAAGGGCATAAATGAAGTTAAGTTGTTGTTAGTAGCTTTAGCAACTCCTTCAAAGAATCGCACTGGTTTGAAAAGTTGGGCGTCTTGTCCCCATGACTGAGGCTCGTGGTGAAGCGCCAGATATGGGACGATCAACTCAAAATTAGCAGGAACAATGAGCTTTCCCGGTCTAACATCCTTTTCAACTCTCCTTGTGACGGTAATAGCTGGAGAATATAGCCTTAGGGACTCATTGAAGATCATACTCATCTACATGCATACATGAAAATGAATCAAGTCAGAGGAAGTTAGGATGTGAAATTTCAAAAGTAAACATTTCTCCCAAATTAAGCAAGCAGTGTATGATTGAGTTCATAGCTTCCTTACGGTCTTCAGTTTGGCAAGGCCATCAGGATTCGGAGCCTGTTTCCCAAATAATTGTAGGACTTCCATTCTTGCTTTCTCTTGCCAATCAGTATGGAGTGCCAAAAGCAAGATAGTCCAGGAAAGCAAAGTATTACTGGTCTCTTGTCCAACCAAGTAAAATGACTTGCACTCATCTGTTTAGCTCCAAAACCAGTTGGTGTGCAAACTGTCTCTTTTGAGCGAGTGATTGCGCAGGCGTGCCAGCACCGCGGGGTGCAGTCCTCGGGGTAGTCCCTTGACCTGACTTCTTCTTCAAGCGCTGTGGACGAGGAGAGCACCAACCTCGCCATAGGGTTCTTCTCTTGCCTTTCGGAAAAGGACTTTTGCCTTACGGATAAGGACTTTGGGTGTGATCTCTTCGGTCACCAAATCGATACTCAACGTTGTAGGTTGAGCAGAGCAATCACTGGGAAGTTCTGAGAAAGCACAGGGTTTGCTAAAGCGTATCTTGAGCTTCGCAGGGTTACGAGGGCGTTACCTTTGTTTGGCTGGTTGTATCGGTGGCGGTAGCACTGCAGTCGGCTAGCGAGGAGACTAGGACTGGAAGCACGGTCTCCGGGTTGATCTGGTGAGGCTGATAGTCGGCTCTTGGAGAGACTAGGACTGGCGCGCGGTCACCGGGTTTCCACCGGGTTGAAGGTTTGCTCCGGGGAGGCTTTGTAATCGCTGGGATTGATTGATTTGAGAGAGGTCTCTAATTTTGCCGCTTAGCCCTGTATTTATACCCTAGGGTTTCGACTGCTCCTTGCCTTAGAAGGATTATTAATTGAAGCTTCCTATTCGATCTCTACAACTCAATATCAATAAGGTTTCGTTTCCTTATGAGTCACGGAATGGGCGAAGCTATACCCCAAACCCGAGTAGCTATATTTTTGGGCCGCAAGCATCGGCCCACTGGCTTAAACCCACCAAAGGATCCTACCAAAAATACTTTTGGGCTCAAACATTGCCCCCCAGGCCCCGAAATTAGGCCCGCGAAGATGTAACTGATTGAAGGGGACTAGAACGAGGCGCCGGTCGCTTGAAACGATGCTATTAATGAAGGTCGTGTCCTTTCGTTTACGAAACGCTTTCTGTCGTATCGTTTCCCTCACAAAATTTCTTATTTAAACCTACGGCCGTAAGACCTGTCACATCAGAAACTCTTCCAATCTCTTAAACTCAGAAAAACCCATTTCTTCCAATATCTCCTTCGTAGAAACCCAGAAATGGCTCCCCCAAAGAAAATAATCATCGCTCAAGAGGAAGAGTTAAACGAAAAGGCTGCTCAAACTTGGGGCATCAACATCGGTGTCCGCATTCGTCTTCAAACATCTATCCATCGACCCCTGCTCCTTCGCTTTTCCGACCATCAAACCGGACTGGGTCCAGCGCCACAAGATGCTATTCCAGCCGACGCTATCGCTCTATACGGCCTACCAGTCTGTCGGTCCATTCCAGTCCTCCGAAGGACTCCTGGAGATTTCAGTAGCTGGGGTGCCCAAAACCATCGAGCCAAAATAGGGCATTGGCCATCCTCCATTAGTGCAGCGGAGACTTCTTGGTATCGCGAAACGCGGGCGCGGGATCTGGCTGGCTGGAACGCAGCAGGTATCGCGCATACTATAGACCTGTGTTTCCATCTTCCTCGCGGTGGCAATCGCTCGTCGCTCGCTGCTTTTCTTTGTTTCTGGAATACCGCCACCAACACATTTGACTTTAGATTTGGTCAAATGAGTATCACTCTGTGTTGGATATCCTCGCCACCACTAGCCTGCCCATCGATGGCGAGCCCTATGTGCACGGTCTATTCGATTTTGTCAACTTTACCTCGACCATGCCCAGCACGGTCGTAGCGCCCATAGTGGCTCCTACCCGCGATGGTTGGCGTATTACAGTCGGGAACACAATGCGTTCGACGGAATCGCTTTCTTGGAATATTGGCTCTGTAAGTTCATATTCTGCACCTCTTCCTGTAAGCCCACTGGTACTTGGACTCTCCTAGTGACAACCCTCTACAACGGCCTCAACGTCGGGCTCGGGCAACCGGTGCTAGGAGCTCTTTACCGCATGTTATATCAAGCCACAATACATCCATTTGAGACTAACATGTCCGGCCCCTTTTGGATTTTGGACTTCTGGATCCAAACTTACTTTCCATTCTTCCGCCGTGATGACATCCCGCTACTTCCACCGGCCGATCGACTCTTGGGTCAATGGTTTAGCTGCGAGGGAAGGTACTTATCCCCCCTTATTCCGAGTGTTTTTCTTATCTGTACCTCCTGGATGAGATGCCATACTGCGACACAATTTTGGATAGAAGATTCCCATATTTACTTGAATATGGCTTTCTTCCTAGCGATCCTCGCTACACCGACCGCGCTCGCTTGGCTTTTCGCCGCGCGATCTCCCGCTCAGACATCAGGATCGCCGCTGAGGAACTCAGCTACGAGCTTTACTCCCCAAACCACTTTGTCTGCCAGTTCGGCCTTGTCCAATTGATGCCATTCCCTCTATACGACGCCTGGAACTACAACACTTCTTGGCGCAGATTTGGGCCCCCTTTTGGGCTCGTGCCGGCACAGATTATGCTCACTCTGGTTGATCTTCCTGATTGGACTCAGGCTATTCACGCCGTGGACGGAACTGAAGAAGGATATGAAACCTGGTGGGAAGAGGTCTCCGTCAATTGCTGGACTCAGCAGGACGACGAACTCTTTGCAACACTCTTTGGAGAGCTGAGAAACCCCTATCCTTCTGATGTTGAGATGCTCGCTCGCTTCTCTGAGGATGATGTACGATCCCAGCCTCTTTTGGCAATACAACCAGCGCTAGCTCCTCGCCCGGCCCAGGCTGGTATCGTGATTCGCGAACCCCCTCCGCAGGTAAGTATCTTAATTCTACCTTTCGTATCTTCCTTTACCGCTTTCCCTTCACTCATCCTTCCCTGTGTCAGGGAAGTGGGCCACGCTCTGGCCACCGCGCAATCAGCGCTTCCCAGGCTGCCGGCCAATCTGGAAAACAGAAAGCGGTGCTCGCAGAGCCTGAAGCTGAAGACTCTTCCTCTGATGACGACAATCCGCAAACCGTAAGAACCCCCTATCCTTAGGATTATGCCTCCCCGCGAGTTAAGTCTTAACTTCTTGATTTTGGCAGGTCGCATCTGCTTTGGCTCGCAAGCGCAGCCGCTCGGACCCTCGCACTGACCCATGGAAGAGAATGAACCACTCGCTGACCGATTGGTAAGAGATAGGGAACACACACTAGAAATTTTCTGTCTTTAGCCCAACTCCTATAACAGTTTCACTCGCAGGTTCGCCGCCGGTCCTCTGGACATGCTGGGGAAGGCTCTTCAGCTGCTGGTCAAGGAACATATACTTCTTAGGCTCAAACGCCTACGGATCCTAGTAATCTCCCACCTCTTGCCAGCACCGCGAGCGATGTGCATTTGGATTTGATTGTGCAGGTCATAGACGATAGTTCGCCCGAGTTGGAAGCAGGGATAACCCCTTCAGACGCACCATCTGAAGAGCCAATTGCTGCACAGCCTTTAGCGCAGGTAGCGCTTGATCCCATTCCCGATGAGGCAGTTCAAGAGCCTGCACCGATAGAAGTTCCGCTCGACCTCCCGGTCGCAGAGGTACACCCGTTCCAAAGCCAATGCCTTAGTTCTTATTTATCTCTGTGCATTCTGATAATTCTTCCTTAACCGCAGAATACTGTTCCTGCTGCGGAAGCCGCTATTGCTGATCCTACTGAGCCAGTTGATGAGGATATGGTGGTTCAAGAGCCTGCCCCCTATGCTCTTGAAGTAGGAGCTGGGATAAATGCGGAACCAGAACCAGAAGCGGGCCCCATCATAGAACCTCAGGAGGCCCCTGCTGCGACCGCTGCTGACACTGATGCTAATGCTGATGCTCATACTTCCCCGCCCGAGCCTCCTACCAGGCTGTAAAGGCTGGTTCGAGTACTCGAAGTGGCTCCTCCAAGAGTTATAGATGAAGCGAGGGATGGGCTACAGCGATTTCTGGGTCCTGACATTTTATTTCCGGGCGCGTCTGCCAGAGCCCAGGAATATTTGATGGTTCTTCGCCGCAAACGAACTATCACTGAGGCCGAGTTCACCGAGATATATGAGCTATTACAAAATCTTCCTGAGCGGATTAATGAAAGAACGACCGCGACCGTGCAAGCTAGGCAAGTTCAGGCTCACTATCGAGGCCTTTCACAACAGACAGAGACATCTCGCGACTTCTTGGGCGATAGAGCTATCCTCGTCAGGGACCTGCGGATTACGCAAAACCACCTTCGGACCCACATCCAAGAGCTTCAGGCCCAATTGACAGAAGCAAGGGCCCAGTTGACCGCGGTGACGACCCAACTTGAGCAAGAGGAACCTCTGCTAGAGCAACCCCTAGCAGCCTTAGAAGCAATGTCTCAGAACTTAGCTCAGGCACGCGAAGCAGTCTGACGAGCGGAGCGAGCTGCTGCCGACGCCAGTTTTTGTCTGGATGAACACTTACTTCGCTTGACCCATGCGGGCCGAAAACTTTAGGCCTCTTATGTCAGGCCCATTTTCTTTGTATGAGCAACATTATAATTAATATTTAATATTTAGCCCACTTTGCTTGGTCCAAATATTATTTAACTTCCATTACTTACTGACATCGAAACTGTTGAAAAGATAACCCCAAATTGGGCGGTTATCTCCTTGAAGACTGCCCCGCTTCCCACGCGTTTTCAATTCCTTTCATTTCCGAGATTCTAGCATTTAACTCCATTGATTCTCTCATTGATGGCGTTGAAAGTACTTCACCTGCCTATCGCGCGGTTGGGATTACTACAACCGGCACTATAAATACCTGTACTCAGAGAGAATGGGCAACCAAGAAATCATGTCTTTTCCAAGGATAACTTCGCATGCCCTGCTGCTCTTTCTTCAGTTTCTAAAATCTTCCTCCCATGATTTCACCCTTAGCCACAAGTTTATAGGCTTCATGGCTTAATCTCAGGACCTGGGTAGGCCTCATAGCCTAATCTCAGGTCCAGTGGTGTGTCTTTGGTTTCTGAAAATCTGGATGAACTTGCCAGTCTCAGTTAAACAGAAGAACACGTCACGCTCCTAACGCGGTGGAACCAGATTTTGAGGAGTCCGTCTCCTCCGATTGTCCGCGAGGAGCAAGAGTCGGAGAGGCGGAAGGCCACTTTGAGGCCAACTGTTCTTCTTCCGCGGTCTACCTCCGGGGCCCGATCATGAGGCTTCTGTTTTTCCCCAAGAGGTAGATGTGGTTGGGAGTCGCGCTCGCTCTGGATACCATCTCCAACCCGGACGAAAGTCACAAGGAAGGGGTACGATGGATTATTTCCTTCCCTCTTCCTCCGGTACCGATGACAGCAGTGGCGACTCATATCGGACGAGGATCTAAGTGAAGAGAGGAAGAATGCCAACAGTAGCACCCAGATCCTTCTCCCCACAACCAGATCCAATCACTTTTAAGCTTTATGTTGCTTCAAAGCCATATTCATTTGGCCTTATAATTGCAAGTGTAACTATATTGGTCTGTTTTGTTGTATGCTCTTGGCCGCAAAGCCACTTTATGAATGAAAAATTGCAAGAGATTGTTAGCCTAATAATAAAGCCTCTTGTATAGGCCCTTATGCCCGTTCTTAACACACTTTGTCAAGGATAAACAAGTAGATTTAAAATTTGGAAATTTTTGGAAATTTGGATATAATAATAAAGCCTCATGTATAGGCTTTTACGTACATGTGGCCTCAAATAAGGCTCGAATAATTATAGAGTTGCCCCCCCAATGTTCATCGGGGAAGCAAAGACACAAATCGCAGGCCACAAGAAAAAGGCCTGAAGAGTATAGAGAATTGATGAGAGCCGATGAAGATTATGGTTGCCCCCAGTCTGGGCAGGAGATTGATCAGGGGGTCTTCGAACTCCCAAACACTAGGGTAGTATTTCTTCAAGAAACGCCCGTTAATGGGGTTGCGATGGATGTCGCCATCGACATCTCTGAGGTGAAAAGCCCCGCGCTCCAAGATCCGGTGGACGACAAAAGGTCCCTCCCATTGCGGAGTCCATTTACCGCGGCTTGTTAACTTTTCGCCAAGGGGTAAAACAGCTTTCCAAACAAGGTCGCCTTCTTTGTAACTATGACCACGTGTCCTCTTATCATAGGAGCGGGCGATACGCTGTTTTTCCATGACCAAATTGTCCAAAGCGGCCAAGCGTTGCTCGCTTAAATCTTCGTGTTCTTGCCATATCGCCTGGATGTAATCCTCACCGATCAAATGATGTTATTCTTGCACGCGTAAGGAATGAACGTTAATTTCTAACGGTAATACAGCGTCATGACCAAACATGAGTGCATATGGTGTCGTCGCGGTGGGATTTCTCTTAGAAGGGCAATAAGCCTAAAGTGTCTCATACAAAGTGTCATGCCATTGTCGAGGGTTCTCTACTAGCATCTTGTTTAGTAGGGTAATTATTATCTTGTTGCTAGCCTCCGCTTGACCGTTGGACTGAGCGTAATATGGAGTGCTGTGGATGAACTGGATGCCAAAATCATTGACAAGTTCCTCGACGGGACCTCCCATGAACGCTGCCCCCAGGTCCGAAACGAGCACCTCGGGAATACCAAACCTGTAGAGAATGTTACGAAAAATAAACTGGCGAATGGTAGCGCCGGAAGCCTCCTTCAAAGGCTCTGCTTCGACCCATTTGGTGAAGAAGTCAGTGGCGACGATGATGAACTTATGTTGGAGAGAAGAGTGGGGATGGATCATCCCAATCAAGTCCAATGCCCAGCCTCGCGCAGGCCAAGGCTTGATAATAGGCTGCATAGGAATGTTAGGAACATGCTGGACTGGACCATGCGCTTGACAATCTTCACAGCCTTTGGCAAATGCAATACAATCCTTTAAAATGCGTGGCCAATAATAACCATACCGCCTCAGAAGCCATCGCATCTTAGGTCCCGCTTGATGGGCCCCACATATCCCTGTATGTACTTCACACATTAATCGTTTTGCTTCGCGGCCATAGACACACCGAAAGTCTATGCCATCTTCGCCACGTCGCCGCAATTCATCACCTCTAAGGAAGTAATTCAGAGCGAGAAAGCGAATCTTCCTGTCAGCTGTGGGGTCTGGTTGCTTGAGGTACTCAACCAACGGGATTCGCCAATCCACATCAATAGGTTCTAGCACCGCGACCACGGGATCATCTGGTGGATCGGGCCGTGCGAGCCATGAAGGTAATGTGCGACGCTCAACTTTCAAAATACGCTCGCGAACTCCATACTTCAACGTAATGCCTGTGGCCAGCTGAGCGAGCTCATTGGCTGCAAAATTGCGCTCGCGAGGGATATACTCCAAATTGACGTCATCAAATTGATCCAGAAGTTCAATGGCACGATTCAAATATGGTACAAGCAACCAACTTACACATCGATATTTTTCCTGGAGTTGGTTTATAACGAGCTGAGAATCGCCGCGAATCTGAACGTCCCTCACACCCATTTCCAATAATACTTCGAGCCCAATAATAAGAGCTTCATACTCGGCCTGGTTGTTTGTGCATTTGAACTGTAATTGGAAAGAGTAAGAGAAACGATCACCGGTTGGATTCTGCAGAACAATCCCTGCTCCGGCCATTGTGTCGGTTCTTGAGCCATCAAAGAACAATACCTAGGGCTGCAAGGAGACTGTGGCTTGGTACCAAACTGCGTATTCTGGGATGCGCGCCAAATCTGGCCGGGTCGTAGCGGTGGACGCCATCTCTAACTCCTTCAGCGTGGGTATCTCCAGCGTAGGATGATGCGCAAGAAAATTCGCAATGGCCTGCCCCTTGACAGCTTTCTGAGGTACGTATTGGAGCGAAAACTCTGAGAGAGCCAATACCCACTTGCCAATGAGGCCTCTCAAAATAGGCCGCGACAACATGTATTTGACCAGATCAGTTTGAGCGATGATGCAGGTAGTAAAGGATAACATGTAGTGTCGCAACTTGCACGCTGAAAAGTACAGGGTTAGGCACAGCTTCTCCATAGGGGTGTACCTTGTCTCACAATCTGTCAATGTCTGGCTGAGGTAAAATATAGCATGCTCTATTCCTCCCTCATCATCCTGAGCGAGCAGGCTGCCAATGGAAGCCTCAGCTGCTGAAATGTATAACTTTAACGGAATCCCAGCCCTGGGCGGAACCAGCACTGGCGGGCTTGCCAAGTAGGCCTTGATTATGTCGAAAGCCTCTTGATGTTTAGACTCCCACACGAACTCATTATGCCCTTGTAACCTCAGCAATGGCGTGAAGGGTTGGATTTTACCTGCAGAGTTAGAGATGAAACGTCTTAGGAAATTGATCTTACCCAATAGACGCTGTAATTCCTTCTTCGTTCGCGGGGGAGATGCGTTGATAACTGCACTTGCCTTGTCTTCAGGGACCTCAATTCCTCGCTGATGAACTATGAATCCCAGAAAATCTCCTGCCTGGACCCCAAACACGCATTTAGACGGGTTCATCTTGAGTTTATGGTGGCGCATTCGCTCGAATACTTTTCTGAGATCCGCGATGTGGTCCCCTTTTTTCTGAGACTTGACCACTACGTCATCGATGTACACCTCTAAAATCTTCCCAAGTATGTCATGGAAGATCAAGTTCATGGCTCTCTGATACGTCGCACCAGCGTTCTTTAGGCCAAATGGCATGACCACATATTCAAAAACCCCCGCGAATCTGGGGCATTGGAGTGCGGTCTTGTGCCTGTCTTCTTCAGCGACCAAAATTTGGTGATATCCTGCAGTGCTATCCATGAAGGACAACAACTCATGTCCTGCCACGGCGTCTACCAACATATCCGCGACCGGCATGGGGTAAACATCTTTAGGTGGAGCAAGGTTTAAGTCTCTGTAATCTACGCAGACTCTCATATTGCCGTTCTTTTTCTGGACAGGCACTATATTAGATAGCCACTGATTGTATTTGACGACCCTGATAATGCCTGACTTATGCATTTTCTCTACCTCCTCCTTGACGAGAACTTGGGTCTCTGAATTCATTCGTCGAGGTTCTTTCTTCACGGGTCTCTTGTCATGGAGAGTTGGTAGTTGATGACAAACCAAATCTGGTGACAGGCCGGGCATGTCTTCATACTTCTCCGCAAAGCAATCCTTAAACTCTAATAACAACTCATTGAGCCTCTGTTTCTCGTTAGGCTCTAAGTAAGCACTGATAGCCACCTCCATAGGCTCGTCCACTGTTCCCTGATTAACCCTTTCAGTAGAGTCTCTGACTTTAGGAGGTGTATCGTCCAGCTCTGCCGGGGCGAGTTGAATGCTGACTTTAGCTTCGCGCTTCGAATCAGAAAGTTCTTCATTAACGACCTCCAAGGTCGCGATGCGATCATAAGCCTCTTTTTCCACCATGTATGACGATAGCCATTCGTATATCGAGTGGAAGGCCTCTATCCCCTCCGCCGAGAGGTTGTAATCCATTAATCAGTTAAAGGTTTGGGCACAGCGTGGCCAGGCCTCTCCAAGCCCTTTTTTGCTAGTGTGAGCCCCCACTGTGCCAGTTCAGAGGCCGTCACCCCTGTGGGGCGGCCTTTATCATCAATGCCACTAACCTGTAATGGAGTGATAGGCTCCAAATAGTATCTGGCATCTACATAATTTGCGGAGACTGGGAATGGACGAGGATCTGCTTTGATCACCTCCGCTGTATCTGTCTCCCTATTCCACATGACCAGCTCTTGATGAAGTGTTGAGGGTACGCAGTAACTCCTGTGGATCCAGTTTCTGCCCAAAATGGCACTGTAGGTCGCATATCAATCCGTCACAAAGAAGGCATAAACCCCCTCTGCTGGGCCTACCTTAATGTGTAAGAACAATAATCCCAAGGTTTTCGTTACAGTACCCGCGAAGTTTTTGAGCGCTAGGGACATGGACTGGATTTTCTCCCTCTTGATCCCAAGCAAGTGCATGGTCCTGGTAGTGACGACATTAACGGCGGCTCTGGTATCAATCATGATTTTACTAACTTTGATACCACCGATGTCTACCGTGATGTATAGTAGTCGCATGTGTTGGACCATAGCTGGCATTGGCTTGGAGAAGTTCATGAGTGGCCCCTTGTTTGGAGCCCCCTCCGTTTCCTGAGGGACCGTGTCTTCCACAGGTGTCGCGGCTGCTGACGTGACCTACAATGGTTGTACACTCTTTTCTTCGGCCCCCACACAGTCCTGAGCAGCGACTGGTAATGCATATCTTGCGGGGAGCACGTAGACCATATTGCAAGAAACGTCAGTTGTCTCTGTTTCCTCCATGTCATCTTTAAAGTGAAGCTTAGGTTCCTCTGCCGGGATATCGGTTTGGAATTGCTTAGCCAAACAATCTACCAGCGATCCTTCTGTGAGGCCTTTTACGTCACAATGTTCAAGCTCTTGTGCCACCGCAGCCGGCTTAGGAGTTTCCGGTTTCATGCGCTCATCTGAGGCAGAGATGACTATACTTTGGATTTTCTTGGGTCTCCACTGTAGGGTGTCAGTAGCCCTGTCCTTGGCCCCCAGTCTGTCAAAGACCGAAGCTTTGACCTCTGGCTCCTCACGGAATAGCATGCGCTTGACATGTGACCGCCGAGTTGGCGAGCTCTCCATTAGTGCAAGAGAAGGTGATCGCTCCTCAGTAATCCTGCAAAACACACTGGGCTTTGATGCCCCTGTCAGTGAATCTGCCTGTTTGTTAAGGCTACGGGGAGGTCTCAACGGTTTAGCAGCCAACGCTTCCATCTCTCTCTGGTATTGCTTGGGCGACTTGACCAATTGTGAAGGCTTGATCAGGCCCTGGTCTAGAGCGTCTAGCGCGCGCTTGGCTTCCCCAAACCTGCGTTGTAGCTTCCTTTTTCTGGACGAGCTAATTTCCACTGCCTTCCCCTTTTCCCTGGTGTACCATTTGCCCTCCTTGATGGTATTGGCTAAAGCAGGTGGGATGTAGGGCTTGGTCAGAATATTCTTGCACTCGCTCCTGGCCTTCTTCTCCTGTTTTGAACCGCTCACGGCCGCTTTCAATTTCATGAATAAGTTGGAGTCCTTGGGGGATGGTGGTGACTCCGTTTTCTCTCTTTTTCTTGGACTGGAAGGCTGATAGTTCCGCGACGACGAAGCCCACTTGATCGGTGGTAGGGAACCAAAGTGAAATGTCTGCTCGACCTCTTCGTGCGACACTTGAATACCACACTCTTGCTTACATCGCGAGCATAAGATCACTGGCGAGGCCTGACTGATTGATTCAGTTTTTCCCTTCGCGGGTGTCTCTTCCGTGGCAGACTTCTCACCTTGCTCATTCGAACCCAAATCCAGAGTGGGTTTCCGTCGCTGCTGTTTGGTCCAGTCTACATTGACCATGTTGATCCCAGTGTCTGGAAAGGGATCTAAGTCGACTAGTGCCGCCGCTATGACTGGAGCCTCTACCTACAAACTTCCATTATTAAGCCATACCTGAATCTGGTCTTTGAGCTTTACACAGTCCGCGGTATTGTGATTCCACAGATTATGGAACTTGCAATATTTCTTCCCCTTCAACTGCTCTGGCGCGGAAAATGTCCAAAATCAGTCTTCACCATCTTCGCAGCGATCATTTCATCGAGGATCTTATGGGCCTTGTTACCATCATATGCATATGTTGCGAACTCCGGTTTGGTGAAGGCCACCGATTTGAGCTTAACGGGTTCCTTGGAAATTTTTAGCTGTTTCAAGGATGGATTCTTTTTCCCGGTTAACTCGTAGGCCGCTATATCATTCTCCTCATCCTCTTCATCATCCTGGACCACTTCTTCAGTGTTATGATGGTAGTAAGGGTCGTAGGTGGCCGTTGGTAGCTCAGGGCCGCTACGGTACAATGTTTTCCTGGCACGTACGTTCCTCTGGAGGCATTCTTCCTCGCATCTGTTTCTCTGAGGAGATGCTCGAAACTGCCTACCTCCGTGATGAGTTGTCCCATCGACTGAATCATGCTGCCATGCTGCTTCTTTCGTTGACGGGGTTCCAAACCCTTGACCACCAATTTGACTAACTCCTTTTCGGGCAGGATGACGTTTAGCTTGGCTTTCTGGATTTGAAAGCGCTGAAGGTAGGCAACCGCTGATTATGTAGGCTGCTGGGCCATCTGAGTAAGAGAAGGGATGTCTACTTCAGGCTCAATAGTCCCAAAAGTCTCACGGAAAAGCAGTTCCATTGCAGGCCAATCCGCCACTGTTCCTGGTCGAAGCTTGGAAAACCATCTGAAGGCAGCGCCTGACAGAGAAGTAGCAAAGATCCTGCATTTGAGGATATCATCATTCTGGTATTGGCCACATTGTACCCTAAACCTGGCCAGATGGGTCGCTGCATCCTCAGTGTCTTCCCCAAAAAAAGTAGAAAAGATGATATTCTTATATCCTCTGGGAAAAGGCGCGAGCATGATATGTGGTGGAAAAGGTCCCTCATAGACCCCATCCGGTTGGGCTCTAGGATTGGCCAACCTGATCATCTCCTCTACCTCGTCACGTCTTACATATTCTGGACCCGGAGGAGGATGAGGCACTGCCACAGTCTGGCGAGCAGCTTGCACAGGTATTGCCTGGTTCACAGTTGTCGGTCCCTCTTCGACATGTACCACGCGCGTAGTAGCCTGTTGTTGAAGAGTCACAGCTGGCGCAAGCGCTTCTTTTTGAAACGGCTGTTATCTTGATCGGGGTGCCGGCATGGTCGATCCCGTAATAATTCCCTGGCAGTTCCTGATAGACATTTTCTACCCCGTCGCTGTCGTACTGGACGAACATAGCGGAGTTAGAAGTCCCTACAACTTTCGAAGCCTATTGCTTTTGTCTATGGGTCTGTCCACTAGACGGGGTAGATTTTTCCTTGCTACTGCCAATAACCAATGCCTGCTCTTTATTCCTTAGCGGTGTAGTAGTAACAGTAGCTGAAGGAGAAGTAGCATTGCTGCTAGTCTTCTCACTTTAGTTTGGCGGTACGTACTTGCCTGAACCAGATGGCTGGCCAAGAGAGCCTAGGATAGCATTAGGATCCCCTAAAGCTTTGTTCAACACTTCTCTCGCCTGGTTCAATTCAGCTCTCTGCATGGCCACCTCAATTGCTAGGTTAGCACCATCCTTGCGAAGACCTGCCATGTCTGATGCGGTCTGTTTGGTTTGGTTCGCGATAGCCTCCAAGATCTCTTTCTGACAACTATTCTGCTCGCTAGCGACGCTCACGGCATGTGTCCTCATTGTACTTTCTGATTGTGCGATCTGTTGCCTAGTCTCCTCAGCATGGCGGATGATTTGTTGATCTAGTTCGCGTATGAGCTTATCCATCTTTACGGTCTCTCTAGCAAAATCAGTGTCCATCTTCTTGCGATGGTTCTCGATATTCTCCATGATGATCGCGAACCTGACCTTGGAGGTCGCTCCTTCTGGAATAGGCTTCGGGACGAAAGCCTCTCCGTCTCCACTTCCCACTGTGGTGGTAACGGTGGTGGGGATAACAGGCTTACAGGCCTGACTAGTGTTGACATTATGGCCCTCAGTAACGGCCGGATGATTCTCTCCTTGTTCAGATGACATGTTGGGTGAACAAGTAGGGTGAGAAAATCGTTGAGTCACTTGTTCTTAAGAAAGACCACGACAGTCCACGCGAGAGTGCGGTCTGTAACTGGAGGTCTTGTGTCTTGAGCAGTTAGTGTAAACCTTTTGATAAGGGTTTTCCCTAGACTTCCGAATGGTTCCGTTCACGAAAAGACACTAAATAGGTCCCACCGGGCTTGCCAAAATGTTTGGCTCCAAAACCAGTTGGTGTGCAAACTGTCTCTTTTGAGCGAGTGATTGTGCAGGCTTGCCAGCACCGCGGGGTGCAGTCGTCAGGGTAGTCCCTTGACCTGACTTCTTCTTCAAGCGTTGTGGACGAGGAGAGCACCAACCTCGCCACAGGATTCTTCTCTTACCTTTCAGAAAAGGACTTTTGCCTTACGGATAAGGACTTTGGGTGTGATCTCTTCGGTCACCAAATCGATACTCAACATTGTAGGTTGAGCAGAGCAATCACTGGGAAGTTATGAGAAAGCACGGAGTTTGCTAAAGCGTATCTTTAGCTTCGCAGGGTTGCTAGGGCGTTACCCTTGCTTCGCTGGTTGTATCGGTGGCGGTAGCACTGGCAGTCGGCTCGCTAGGAGACTAAAACTGAAAGCACGGTCGCCGGGTTGATCTGGTGAGGCTGACAGTCGGCTCTTGGAGAGACTAGGACTGGCGCGCGGTCACCGGGTTTCAACGGGGTTGAAGGTTTGCTCCGGAGAGGCTTTGTAATCGCTGGGATTGATTGATTTGAGAGAGGTCTCTAATTTTGCCTCTTAGCCCTGTATTTATACCCTAGGGTTTCGACTGCTCCTTGCCTTAGAAGGATTATTAATTGAAGCTTCCTATTCAATCTCTACTACTCAATATCAATAAGGTTTCGTTTCCTTATGAGTCACGGAATGGGCGAAGCTATACCCCAAACCCGAGTAGCTATATTTTTGGGCCGCAGGCATCGGCCCACTGGCTTAAACCCACCAAAAGATCCTACCAAAAATACTTTTGGGCTCAAACATCATCAACCAAATCATCCACTGAAATCCTCTGAATGTCATTGGCATCATGATGAGCCTTCAATAGTAAACCAAGAAAATCACTCCCAAATCTCTCTTCTTCCCCACTCATTGCCTTCTCTTCTCTTTTCTTAATGATCCCCATTATGGAGTCACGTATTCCTTGCGCAAGCTTCTCTGATTTGATATCATCGTTGGTTTTGAAAAGCTTGCTGCCAAATTAAGTGAAAGACACAAATCTGAGAAGAGACAACTGACATATGTAATCTCCTGCAAGTATATGTATAGTAGGGGAAAGTTTCTACAAGGCTACTAGACAAGAGTATTGGATTATAGGAATGCGTACCTGATGCCTAGAAACTTGAGTATGTAATCATTTTTGAGCAATAAGCTAAACTTCGTCAACATATCAAAAATGTTCTTCCCTTCTACGTAGCTGCTGCCAAATGCTGTCCTAGAAATCACTTCTGAAGTTAATAATCTAAATTCTTCATACACTTCCATTTCTTTCCCTTCTTCATTGCTTTTCCACCTATCTAGCATTGTCTCAGCACTCGCTATCATGTCTGGAATCATATTCTAGTAAAACAAAACAATACCACCATGCCAGATCAACATATAAGAAAAAAGTCCACAATGCATGACAAATCATTGGATAGTATAATTCTTTCATTCTTTTCATATCCTTAAAGAAATGGATTATGAGTGACTTGTAAGTAAATAACACAGCTTATAGAACTAGACATTGCTTCTTACTTGTATATTGATATGCAAGTATATAAATGGAATTTGATCAGAGTTTAAACCACATATATGTAAGCTGTAAATTAATTTATTTATGGATAAGCTTATGCATTATTTGTATTCGAATAATCTGATTACAGATGATGAGCAGTTAGAGATTTGAAAAAGCAGTTAAGCAAAGAATCAGTTTCTTGATGGATGAAACTGATATGCAGTATTGCTATATATATGTCAGATCAGTCCCTCTGAAACACTAGTTTTTCTCATCAAATTAGTCCCACCACCAAGAGAAAATTAAGGTGGATTCAGGAGAGGGCTGTCATCGACAATGCACGTGCATCAAGTAAGTTTGCTGTGTTTACATTCTGATGTTCATATATAGGATTGATATAGTGCCTTCAATCCCAAGTTAAAACACACATTCTGATGATGTACAGTGATCTTTTTATACATTGTTTAGGTTCATATTTATGTGTTTATGTTTTAGTTAAACTTCAGTTTCTAACATAACTACTGCAACAACTTACGTTTAAGCTCTCTCCATGGAAGGCATGGTTGGCCAGCCTTCGCGATTTCGCCCATTTCTCACCTTCTAGTGCCGGAAGGCCATTCCCAAATACCTTCTTTGCATAAGGTCTGAACTTGGGTTTCAGATAAACTCCATCTTTGTTAGTGAATATCTCGTTGCACAACTCAGCTTCCGTCACCACCAACTGAGGTAGAGTACCATGCCACTGAAGATAATTCTTCCTTGTTGCAACACCAAAGTCTAATTTTATTCTCATACTTGAAAACTATAGTTGACTCGAGAATTTGTAAATACATACCATAGATTTTGGTCCATGTATGAATATGAGGTAGAACTATTGGAAATATGTTGTGTGACAGATCCAAGGGCCTGCTCATGACTTCCTTGCCCATGTTGGAGACTTCTTTGGCGTTTCCATCGATAAGTCTGTAAGGAGGTCCTCTGATTCCTTGTGAAGCCATCAGTCTCTGTACGCGAATCGGAGTCCACCATATTTTGTGAAAGATCTTGAAGATCAGAGCTACCAGAAAACACAGACACAATGAAACAATAACTACCAGGCCATCCAAAGAAGACATTTTTTTGCTTTTGGATTTATGTTTGAACCAGAACTATTTATTTAGTCTGCTCAGACATGAAGCACAAAATTAATACTACTGAGAAAATGGATTTCTATTAACTTAAAGGCCAATTATTAGCATTTGGGTCTATATAAAAAATAGAAAACAGAGGATTAGAGAAGCGGCAGAAGGACTGGGTCTCTGGTTTTGTAGTTGTTATTTTCAAGTACAGAATTTTGGGTCAAATCCAAAAGAACTCATCTTTTTTATTCTTGGATTGACTTTTGTTATTTTCTGATAGTGTGTCCTAAAACAAATGTTAACCGTTTACGGTGACCCTTAACTTAACTAACATACAGGAAGAGAAGAAAGTAGTGATTTTGAGAGGTCATATAATACTGGTGCGGAAGCATACAGGAAATTACAGATCAGTTTCAACAATTCGACCTGAGAAATACAGATGTGTTGTAAACTATTATGCCTATATCATGTAAATTGTTGTATATTAGAAGATGCTTTTCTCTTTCCTAGTTTTAGGGGATCCATGTTTTAAGGAGGACTTTAAGGGTCCTTGTTTTATGGAGGACTTTAGGCTAAATGTTCCTTGTCTTCCACTATATATGTAGTCCATTTCTCATACATGGAATAAGAAGAAAACAGAAAATACTACACTTATTATCTGCATCTAAACTCTCTCTCTCTCTCTCTCTCTCTCTCTCTCTCTCTCTCAAGTTCTTTGAAGCAAAGCTCTCTCCATTTTCTGAAACACTTTCACTTTCATTTTACCACACGTTATCAGCATGAATAGCTCTAGGATTTGGATTGCAGATTGACAAGAGAAGAGGTGAATAATTCTTGGGTTGCAGAGAAGAGGCAGTTCATCATTCAATGAACTTCACTCTACCAGCTCTACAATCAAGTAGGTTTTTCCAAACAAAAACCTATTTTGCTGTTTCATTTTACCTTCTGATCTCTGTGTTCCAGTATTTATTTAAAATAGTAATTCAACTCCAAAACTCACCAAATTTTGTATGCTGGAGCCCTTATATGTTTAGTGCATCTCTATAAATTTTCGTACTTTTCTGGGTAGTTTTTCTTAGTGTTTCAGTTCGTCTTTCGACTGTTGTTCAGTAGGAACTGCAGTCACGATTTATGACTTTTGTTGAAGCATCTAGTTTAACTTAATCCTCTATGAGAGGCACTTATTTCTCTTGCACTATAATTGGCATAATTGAATGAGTAAAAAGGAAAATCAATAGCTTTTAATTTAGCTATCAATTCGTGTATATTGTGACGAATATCTATATATACTTGTTTGGACTTTGTGATAATGATGCATCATTCCTTCATTATTTATTATGATAATGTTTTGTGGTGTTACCTGCTCATATTAAATTTAAATATTTTACCCACTTAAATTCTTTGCATTAGAATATATGTATATATGTGCGGAATGCAGGTACTTAACGAACCGGAAGTTCACACATAAACATTGAACCAAAAGTTCATACATAAATATTGAACCAGAAGTTCACATGTATCAAACCTGTAGTTTCGACAACACTGAAAGATTATGAACCTTTCCAAGTAGGCTCATCCAATTAGATGCGATGTCTAGGTAAGATTCAATGAGGATGTGTACTTAAGCGAGCCTCGCTCCACCTAAACCTCATCTTCTTACCTGGTCGTCTTCAATTGGAGTTATCGAAAGAACTAAGTAATAACTTTTCATTCCTTGGCAGACCAGCTTGAGCCCAGCATGCCCATTTTCCTTCCGTAAGACCTAGCAGCCCAACAGGCCTCACACACTATTTGATTAGTGCATGAAAGCCTGGGTCACAAGCTCGCAGCTAAGCCCCGTACATAGGCTTTATTATCAAGCCCACTCTTTCTTTGGTCCAGTAGAACCAAATAAAAGGAAAAATGATTTGATTCTACTGAGATTTGAACTCAGACAACGTCCATGTCATTATGGCTATTGTAAATAAATTCACCATATTTCATATGTGTAATTAATTGCCAGAAGCATTTATTCACATAATTGTGTGATAATTAATATGTTATTTTACTAGCATGCAATTAATATCTCAATTGATTTGTGATTTCCATTTATTCAAATTTGTGAGATATTATTTCAATTTGCTCTATTTAATATTATTGTGTTACTTGACTAAATTTTCACACTAGAATATGTGTAGAAAATGCAGGTACCTAATGAACTAGAAGTTCTAAATGAACCAGTAGTTCATACACATATCTAACCTGTAGTTTCGATAATGCCATTTAAGAAACTTGAAGTTTCCTTCATAAATTCACCACACATGATAAAACCAGTAGATTTTACATGTTTAATCCGATTTTCCATACCATGTTATAGAACCTAAAATTCCTATTAGTTGCTTATGGACGATATTACCCAAAGCACTAGATTATTTGTTCATTTCCTGTAAGAAATGCCAAATCTCAACAAACTTGACTTTGTTGCTTTGGAGGTTTCCGGAAGAAACTATCTAAAGTGGACTCAAGATGTGATAATTCATCTAACTGCAAAGAAGATGAGATCGATAGTCAATGTTGACAATGTCGCCAGAGAGGCTTTTAAGGCGAGTGCCATAGTTTTCATAAAGAAACATATGGAGAAAGCACTCCAAACTAAGTATCCGATCAAGAGGATGCACAGACTCTTTGGGTCGCTCTGGAAAAGCGTTTTAACCATCAAATGACCACTTTCTTGCCTGAAGCAAGATATGATTGGCAGAAGAAAAATAACCCGCATGACCGTCAGTCAGGTGGCCAAGGCCTAAGAGGCCAAAGAACACGTAATCCAGCTCCACCTCCACATGGCCAAGGCCCATGTAGTGACAATTGTGATGCCCTAGCTCAGCAAGCCCGAGTTGAAAGGAACACTGGCCTGGCTCGTCACCACCAAAATTAGCATGATCTTTGTCATTGATGTGGAGGAATTGACTACTGGTCCTGCACCTGCTGTGCGATAGCCGAAGCAGAAGATGAGTATTACGCCAGTCGTGGAACTCGAAATACCAACTTTGTTTAAGGGTCATTTTCTATATAAACCACACTAGAGATCATGGATTTTCAGGCAATTGTATTATACATACCGAGGATTAGAAACTCGAAGACATGGGTATGATTGGCCCCATGTGCCAAATCTAATGAATGATGTTTTAATCTTCAGATTTTGGTGATTTATGTTTTTCGATACTTTGGATTAAATGTGGTTTTGTTCGAATATATTTAATTCAATAAATTTATTTATACATGTGATCCATTGAATTAAATAAATGAATAGGCATATTTAGTGGGGAAGTTTGTTGTCTGGCTAACAGTGCTATTATACACACCATACTCCGAGATCAGATATGTTTCAAACTTATTGCCTATGCATACCTCTGTGATAACCGTATCAGGCCGATCCAACCTGATAGAGGACTATGGCAAAGCCCACTTTATGTTGTCCAATGGTACTGAATTCACCATTAATGAGACCTTATATTCTCCACGTTCCAGAATAACGTTATTGAGTATTAAGGATATTCGAACCAACGGTTATCACGTTGAAACCCCTGAGAAAAATGAGTGTAATATCTTTGCATAACCTCTGAATGTGCGGCCAGAAGCGTATATTGGAGAAATTGAAATTTGTTAGCTAGAAGCTAATTAATTCGAGCAACTACTTGCTATGGCATGACCATTTGGGACACCCAAGTCAAAGTATGATGCACCGCATCCTCAACTTATCACACGGGCATCCCCTTCTGAATAAGAGTCTTGTGTTTAGTAACACATTACGCCAAACTTGCTCGTTAGGAATGTTAAACTCTAGACCATCATGTGCAAAGACTATTATATATACACACCATTTTTATGCACAGAATGCAAGGAAAATTTGTGGACCTATCCAACCACCATGCAGACCATTTAAATATTTCATGGTTTTGGTTGATGTATCGACAAAGTGATCACATGTAACACTATTGTCCACAAGAAAATACTGCTTTTGCTAAACTCTCGCCCAGATCATGAAATTGTGGCTCACCACTCGGATTATCCCATAAAGTCCATCAGACTTGATAATGCCGGAGAGTTTACATCGAAGTCTTTCTATGATTAGTGCATATCCCTTGGGATTGATGTTGAACATATAGTTTCCTATGTTCACACCTAAGATGGTCTCGTAAAGAGAATCTTGGTAATGTGCACCAAGCTTCTAGTTTTTGCGTAGGGCTATGCAATCTTGCATGCAGCCATGTTGGTCCTGTTAAGGCCCACTGCTACCGAAACCTTACTCTGCGTTACAGCTGGTGACTAGGTACGAACCTGACCTTTCGCACATACGCGCATTTGGGTATGCTGTCTTCGTGCCAATTGTGCCGCCACAACTTACAAAATTGGGTCCTCAACAAAGGATGGGTATGTATGTCGATCATGAATCTCATTCATTATGTGCTCTTTAGAGCCCTTACAGGCGATCACTTTACCGCTATATTTGCGGATTGTCACTTTGATGAGACAGTCTTCCCGCCGTTAAGGGGAGATAAGAACCTCACCGTTCCTGATGAACGGCGTGAATTAACATGGAATATCCCTACAATGTCTCTCATGATCCCCAAACCACACGAAAATAGTTAAGTGTGGACAATTCTAGATCTATAGAGTATAGAATACAATATACCAGACACTTTCTCTGATCTAGCTAAAGTGACGAGATCACATATACCTGCTGCAAATATGCCTATAAGGATAGACGTCCCCGTAGGACATGTCATCCCAGATGGACGAGGTACGACCATGGCGGCTACCAGTCATATTTCCCTGCCCAGAAGCGAGGTAGACCATTAGGTTCAAAGGATTCTTATACCTAGAATAGGGTAAACTTGGCACAAATGAATCCTCTTGATATCGCAATCTCAAATCGATTCATCTCAAGAGATAAATTCGGATTATGGGTATGTCCTAGAAGAGACCATGTTGGGGGACGCTCCAATATTTGAACCCACTCCCAAGAATAGAGAAATCTCAGTAAATTTTGTGAGATTTGAATAGGAATGAGATTATCATTGATGATATATTAGTATTTACGGTGGCCACCGAAACTATAATATGCGATGATCTCGAACCTTGCTTTGTTGATCAATATCAACGAAAAGATGACTGGCCAAAAAGAAAATAAGCAATCCAGGTCAAATTAGATTCCTTGACAAAGAGAAAGGTGTTTTGGGCATGTTGTTCCTACACCTTCCCATGTTAAACCTGTAGAATTTAAATGGGTATTTATATGGAAGCGTAATGAGAAAAACGAGATTGTGATACACAAAGCTTGTCTAGTAGCCCAAGAATTTTCTCAACGCCCTGTGATTGATTACAAGGAGGCGTATTCTCCCATAATAGATGTCATAACGTTCCACTACCTTATCAGTTTGGTAGTTTCTGAAAAACTGAATATGCAGCTTATGAATGTGGTCATAACTTATCTCTAGGGGGATCATAATACAGAGATATACCTGAAAGTTCCTAAAGGACTTAAGGTACCCAATGCAAATAGTTCTAGACCACGAAACGTGTTCTCCATTAGTTTTGAGGTGTTCACTTTATGGATTAAAACAATCTAGACGGAAGTGGTATAACCGTCTAAGTGAATATTTGATCGGGATGGGATATGTGAATAATAAACTATGCCCATGCGTGTTTATTAAGGAAACAAATTTCGGGTTTGCAATTATGGAGGTCTATGTCAAAGACATGAATTTGATTGATATTCTTGAAGAGATCAAGGAAACTGCAAAGCACCTGAAGTCGGAATTTGAGATGAAAGGCCTTGGGAGAACAAATTATTGTCTCGACCTGGAGGCCGAGCAAAGTGCAGATGAAATTTTGGTCTATCAACCAAATTACATCAAGAAGATGTTAATATGCTTTAATAAGGATAAAAGCAAGCACACCCATAGTCGTCCGAAGTCTAGAGAGAAGCGTATCGTTCTGCAGGTGATAACGAAGATATTGGTGCCAGAAGTCCCATATCTAAGTGCAATAGGTGCATTATTGTACTTGGCTCAATGCCCTAGACAAGACATCTCATTCGATGTGAACTTGTTAGCTAGATATAGCTCTGCGCCAACACGCCGCCACTGGAATGGCATAAAAGACATTTTTCGCTACCGTAGAGGTACGGCGGACATGGGCTTATAGTTTCCCTATGCATCAAGGAATCGATCAAACCCACTTGATCCTCAGAATGAGCCTTGTTGGATATGCTGATACAGACTATCTATCAGACCCGCACAAGGCGCGTTCCGAAGCTGGTTATGTCTTTGCCATTGGGAATACTGCAATTTCTTGGAGGTCTATGAAACAGACCCTTGTTGCTAACTCTTCGAATCATGCTGAGATTCTAGCCCTTCATATCTATACACTCAAGTACCTATTACATGATATAGATATTTATACTATAATAGTCTGAATGTTCTTTCCAAATGGTACCCAAGTTTGAAAACAAACTAAGATAGATGATGTAGAAACCAAATTGAGTTACTTTGACACAAAACAGATTTCTGGTAGACTTGACCTCAGTGCACTAAAACAGTCATAACTTATTCTAGAAAATAGATATCGACGAGCTGTAAAATGTTATGGAAACTAGACATCCATAGCTTTCCAACCATATAAAGATCATAATTTTCTGAGCTCTAAGCCATTTTTGACACTCCGTTGAAGTTGACTGATCTGCAGTGGCAGTTTTCCGAATCTGTAATGGATTTGATTTTTAAAGCACAATTTGTGTCCAATTCGGTAATGATCTTCTTGAGACTTCTAGATGCTTCCACATGTCTTCCACGTCTTGTTTGAAGTAGAAACGTCAAGAACATTCAAGAATCTTCATTTCTTTCCATTTTCTTGCTTCCTACAACTCATTTTCTTCGTTTGTAGCTTAAATGTACCTAAAGACATTAAACTAAGTTAATATGATTAAGTTAAAGGAAATAACATAGCAAAATGTGAGTAGAAAAACACATAAAACGTCGCATATAATGCTCCTATCACTTGACCATCGTGTACTCTTTTGTCCTTCATCCAGGGTTATTTTTTCCCACTGGGTTTTATTATCTGTCAAGGTTTTAACGAGGCACATCTTTAGCATGGTCGCTCCATCCTGAAGATGTTTTGATTCAACATATATGCATTTGCTCATCTTTTCCCTTTGACCAAGGGTTTTTCCCACTGGGTTTACCTGGCAAGGTTTTGGTGTAGCAAATCTAAATGCATCCCTCTTGTAGACATACTACCTACTTCTGATGCTGATAAGAAAACTCCACTTATCTCCGAAGCTGTGATATTACTACTCCACACACTCATGCTCGTTGTGCTCTTTTTCTCCTTCGACCAAAGTTATTTTTTCCCACAGGATTTTTTATTACTTGGCAAGGTTTTTGACGAGGCAACTTAAAAGCGCACAGCCTAGGCAACACTATTGACATGAAATATCCAAGGGGGAGTGTTGTAAACTATTATGGCTATATCATGTAAATTGTTGTATATTAGAAGATGCTTTTCTCTTTCCTAGTTTTAGGAGATCCATGTTTTAAGGAGGACTTTAAGGGTCCTTGTTTTATGGAGGACTTTAGGCTATGTGTTCCTTGTCTTCCACTATATATGTAGTCCATTTCTCATACATGGAAGAAGAAGAAAACAGAAAATACTACACTTATTATCTGCATCTAAACTCTCTCTCTCTCAAGTTCTTTGAAGCAAAGCTCTCTCCATTTTCTGAAACACTTTCACTTTCATTTTACAACAAGATGAAATTTTTGAAACAAGGTGTAGCGGGTGTTACCTCGGTTTTACTGGACCTTCCATAATTGGAAAAAGCTTTCACCTTTAACCTTTTCAAAAGTGATGTCGAAGCTCTCTTTTCGTTTTCTGGCGATCGAGCTCTAAGTCTCCAACAGCCCTTTCATTGATGGAGATTTATTTATTAATCAGAATAATTGAGGAATAACAAAGTCTCTGAAGCATAGTGATGACCTGGTTTCGATCCCCAGCAACAGTGGAACAGGAAAATCAAAATATTTACTTTGAAGAATAGGATCAGATGAACAGAAGAAATCTTCAGTAAATATATATACATATAGAGAAAAGTGAAACAGAGGAGTGATGCAATGTTGCATGAACAATATACTGACTAATATATAGATTCTGTAATAAAATTCAGAAACTTCTATTTGTGTTTGTGACAAAATGAAATAGAGCTAGTTATACAATTAAATCAAGGAAGACCTATAACAAAGTTTATGAGTCTCAGATTCTGTTTCGTGCTTCTTCTCTGTTTTCATTTGATGCAGACGGATTGATAACTAGGTTTACCAGCAATAAACCTAAGCAAAGGATTCTGGAGTCCACCAGAGATAAAAGAGAATAATCTCAATTTTAGGACGAGTTTGATTTCTGGCTCGATTGCCTTTCCGGAAAGGTAAGGTACGTCCCAATCGGACTCCGGAAGCCCATTTCGCTTCTACTAGTCACTTTTCGTTTTCCTCCTTTAGCACGATCCAATTGTTCTTCAAATTGCGCTGCCATCTGTTCTACATCAGTCTTCTCCACCTCCGAAGAACTCGACCCCGAGTTCTCTTCAGGATAAAGAGCCTCATCTTCACGAAACTCATGCAGATCAACAACATTGAAAGTGTTAGAAATGCCCATTGAATATGGAAGTGCAACAACATAAGCATTATCATTGATCTTCTTCACCACCTTAAAAGGACCATATTTTCTGGGCTTCAACTTGTTATAGGTACCAATAGGAAATCTCTCCTTGCTCAGGAACACCATCACGTCATCACCTTCCTGGAACACTTTAACTCGCCGATGCTTGTCAGCTGCAGCTTTATACTTTGCATTAGTTTGTTCCAACTTGGCCTTAACTGATTCTCTAACAAACTGCATATCCTTGGCCATGCTTTCATCAGCAACACTAACACCAGGAACTTTAGGAAGCTTTACCAAATCCACCACATGTCGAGGAACAGCAGTATAAACTAAGGAGAATGGGGACTTCCCTGTTGCACTATGCACAGCACTGTTATAAGCAAACTCCACCTGTGGTAAAGCATAATCCCATTGTTTGGGCCTATCTCCACAAACACTCCGAACCATGTTACCCAAAGTTCTGTTAGTAGCCTCTGTCTGTCCATCAGTTTGAGGATGAGCTGTGCTGCTACGGTTCAAGGTTGTTCCAAACATTCTCCACAACGTAAGCCAAAAGTGACTAAGGAATTTCGTGTCTCTATCAGAGGTGATGGACTTGGGCACTCCATGCAAACGAACCACCTCCCTGAAAAACAGTTTGGCTATATTAGACGCATCAGCAGTCTTCTTACAAGCTATAAAGTGCGCCATCTTAGAGAACCTATCAACTACCACAAACACAGAATCCACACCTCTTTGGGTACGGGGTAATCCCAGCACAAAATCCATAGCAAGATCCTGCCAAATATCATCAGGAACAGGTAAAGGAAGATAAAGTCCTGTGTTTTGGGACTGACCCTTAGAAACCTGGCAGGTGTAGCACTTCCTCACGATAGTTCCTGCATCTTTTTTCAACTGTGGCCATAAATACCTCTCCTCAAGGCTAGCAATAGTTTTGTCTCGGCCCAAGTGTCTACTCAAACCCCCTCCATGCAGATCTCGAATCAGTTTTTCTCTCAATGAAGAACTAGGGATACATAGCCGATTGCCTTTGAATAAATACCCTTCATTCACATAAAAATCTGCAACTGCATTATTGCTACTGCACTTGGCCCAAATCTCCTTAAAATCAGTATCTTCCTCATACAACTCCTTCAAGAGCTCAAACCCCACAATCTCCTGAGCTAAGGTGACCAGCAAGGAAGCCCTCCTACTCAAAGCATCTGCCACCCGATTAAGAGTACCAGATTTATGTTGAATCACAAAAGGAAATTTATGCAGAAAACTCACCCACCGGCCCTCCTACTCAAATCATCTGCCACCCTATTAAGAGTACCAGATTTATGTTGAATCACAAAAGGAAATTTCTGCAGAAAACTCACCCACCTTGCATGCATCTTATTCACAGTTTTCTAACTGTTAAGGTACTTCAAGGCTTGATGATCCGTGAACAGTACAAATTCTCTCTGAATCAGGTAATGCTCCCATTGCCTCAATGCTCGGAACACTGCATAAAATTCTTGATCATAAGTACTCCACTTCTGGAGCTTCACTTAGCTTTTCACTAAAGAATGCTACTGGTTTCTTCTCTTGTGACAACACAGCACCTACTCCCACGCCACTAGCATCACATTCAACCTCGAATATCTTGTCAAAATTAGGAAGGGCAAGAACTGGTGCAGTACAAAGTTTCTCCTTGATTAAAGCAAAACTTTTCTCTTGTTCCTCTCCCCATTGGAATTTGCCTTTCTTCACACATTCAGTAATAGGGGCAGTAATGGTACTGAAATTCTTCACAAACCTCCTGTAAAAGGTAGCTAAACCATGAAAGCTCCGCACCTCAGAAGCTGTTTTTGGAGCTGGCCATTCTCTTATAGCTCGTACCTTCTCTTCATCAACCTGAATGCCTTCTTCTCCAACCACAAATCCCAGAAATAATAACTTGCTGGTGCAGAATGTACACTTTTTCAGGTTGATGTACCTGTAAAGCTCCCAAAACCTGCTTCAAGTGCACCAGATGTTCTTCTTTGGTCTTGCTATAGATCAGTATATCATCAAAATACACTACTACAAAGGAACCTGTAAAAGGGCGAAGAACCTGGTTCATAAGCCTCATAAAAGTGCTGGGTGCATTAGACAACCCGAATGGCATAACCATCCACTCGTACAAGCCATCATTGCTCTTAAAAGCTGTCTTCCATTCATCCCCTGGCTTGATTCGAATCTGGTGATATCCACTTCGAAGGTCTATCTTGGTAAACACTTTGGAACCTTCTAGCTCATCAAGCATGTCTTCCAAACGAGGAATAGGAAACCTGTACTTCACAGTTATCTTATTATTGGCCCTGCTGTCAACACACATCCGCCATTGATTGCCCTTCTTAGAAACAAGGAGGACTGGAACTGCACAAGGACTCATACTCTCTCGAATGAACCCTTTTTTCAACAAGTCTTCAATCTGCTCTCTCAAAATCTCATTCTCCTTGGGACTCATTCGGTAATGTGGCAGATTGGGCAAGCTAGCTCTAGGCACCAAATCAATCTGATGTTGAATGTCTCTCATAGGTGGTAGCTCGTTGGGCAACTCGTCCGAGATCAACTCTTCAAATTCCCCCAACATGTCCTGCACTTCCTTGGGGATCACCACTTCTTCCTTTTCTGCAGACAACAACCCCTTTATCACTACTGGACAGAAAACCTCAGATTCTTTAAAGACCTTCTCCATCTCAAGTTCACTGCTAGACAAGGTCAGGAAACTCTCCCCTTTCTTCACACTAGATTTCTCAAATTGACACACAGGAGCCATAGCAATTTTATGGTTATTCCACATAAACAACATCACATTGTCCCTGCCTTTATGATGTGGATGTGACTTATAAAGGCAGGGACAATGTGATGTTGTTTATGTGGAATAACCATAAAATTGCTATGGCTCCTGT
>BDJD01007099.1:41262-68261 GCA_002564525.1 Rosa multiflora
TTCAATATACAACCTGTACAAAATCTGCTCATAATCGTTCAGCAAGAACCTCTCCATCATTAGCTGCTTCATTCTTCGCCATGTTTTAACACCCTGCTTCCTCTGCTTCTTTCGAGTGTTCTGCAATTTATCCCACCAAACTGCAACAGTACTCTTCAATCTCCATGCAACATGCTTAACCTGCTTGTGTTCATGAACTTCCATAATCTCAAAGAACCTGTCCACCTGAAGCTGCCAATCTAGATAATCTTCTACACCCAAGTTGCCCGAAAAGAAAGGAATTTCGACCTTGACTTTGTAATCTTGGTCAGCTTATCCTTGAGGTTCATATTGCACGATCTCTTCTTCAGACTCAGATTCTGAAGTATGAACAACAACCTCTCTACGTGGAGCCCTAACTCGCTGGCCTCCTTCCCTGCCTCTATTCCGATCGTTGTTGTTGTGGTTGTTTGTCTCTCCCAACAACCCACGAATTTCTCCAATCTGCTGGTCCATCCGATTGGTCTGCTGGTCCATCCGATTGTTCATGGTGTTGATGGCTGCAGTAAACGCTGCTGTGAGAGCTTCGATATCTAATTTTGTAACTTCACCCATTGCTACCAAGGTAAATAGGAGAGACAGGGAAGACCTCCTCTGATACCACCTGTCGCAGACGGATTTATAACTAGGTTTACCAGCAATAAACCTAAGCAAAGGATTCTGGAGTCCATCAGAGATAAAAGAGAATAATCTCAATTTTATTGATAAAAGAAGATAAGATCCATTCTGCAGCCTTAAGGCGGCTTATTTATAAGAAGATAAACCCTAGGGCGACTAACAATGAAACCCTAAAGCCCATGGGTAAAAACGAAAACAACCCGAAAATAACTAGAAAAACCAAAACGCCAAAAAATAGAAAAATGCAGTTTTGAGGCCCTAAACGACCTCGGAAGCCCGAAAAAGGCCACAGGTCGTGGCAAAGCGACGAGTTTGATTTTGGCGCGATTCCATTTCCGAAAAGGAAAGGTGCATCCCAATAGGACTCCGGAAGCCCATTTCGCGTCTATTAGTCACTTTTCGTTTTCCTCCTTTAGCACGATCCAATTGTTCTTCAAATTGGGCTGCCATTTGTTCTGCATCATCATTGTAGACAAAAGTTTCACAGATATCTTGTCTGAGCTGCTCTGTTCACAATGGTTGTAGCAATACTTGAAGTCCATGTTGTGGCCGAAATATGATAGACTGATAGGGGGAGTGGATATAAGCAAGGGAGAGAGTGAAGGAGGAGCGTTGTAGAATCAACAACAAGGCAATCTTAGCTTCAGTGGTTGCATAGTTCATGCCCACACAAGTTCGAGGTCCCAGTCCAAACGGCACAAAAGCACCTACATTATTGTTAGTAGCTTTAGCAACCCCTCCAGAGAATCTCTCAGGCTTGAAAAGATGCACATCCGGTCCCCAAAGTTGAGGTTCATGGTGAGGTGCTAGAACTGAGACCAGTAGTTGAACATTAGCAGGAACAATGAGCTTTCCTAGTCTAACTACCCTTCCAGTGATCCGTGGAATGGCAACAGCAGGAGGATATAACCTTAGAGACTCATTGAGGATCATACTCATCTGTATTGCACAAGATAGAGAACGAATTACAATTTAAACATAGAAGAAAATTTTCACCACTTACATAAGCAAGTAACTCGTTCTTCCGGACTTTCTTACAATTTTAAGTTTGGAAATGCCATCCGGATATTTATGGGGCTCGAAACGATAAACACTACTTCAGAAAATATATTGCTCCATGAGTGAACATGAGGCTGAACATAAGAAAATATGTCATGTGATAAACTTAAGGGTCTGCTCCTGGCTTCCTTGTACATGTTGGAGATTTCTTTCGTGTTTCCATGGATAAGTCTGTAAGGAGGGTCTCTGATTCCCTGTGAAGCCATCAACTTCTGTATGCAATTCAGAGTCCACCATATTTTGTGAAAGATCTTAAAGAGCAGAGCTACAAAACAGAAAAGACACAGAAAACTTGAAATAATGACCAGTAGGCCTCCTGAAGACCTCATGGTCTCTCTCTATCTCTCTCTCTCTGATTTGCTGAACCTACTGAACTACTAGTATCCCACAATATATATAACTTTCAAGGTTATCTTGCTCTTCATTGTTTAACACAATTAAGACACCATTTTTGTCCTTATAAGCGTGTTGGCTTCTATTGTTCCTACTTGCTACAATCTAAAGGAGAAGAGATGCCATGCGGCTGCATATACAATGGAACTATTTGACGTTCGTATCATTACTTTTCTTAAACTCTAAATGAATACTACCCAACTTAGACAAGCAAAATACTATGTGAAACGTAGTGACAGTGTGATTGAACAATTTGTCTGATCTTTCTAGAAGCAGCTGCCAAACAAATCGAGATGTACAATTGCATTATGCGAAAATATGACGCAACACAACACAATAGAACTGACACGTATAATCCTATACAACAATGCCAAGCTTCCCGTCTTTCAATTTTAGTTTATTCTTGACTTAGTTGACAGAAATCGAACTAACACTATCCTTGGAGGAATTATGAGCCAAGTGCTCTAAGAACTTACTTTTAAGCTGTCTCCAACTCTCCATAGAGGAGATATATGGTTGGCAGCTTTCGCAATATTGCCCATTTTCACCTTCTAACTGGGGAAGTCCATTCCCAAATATTTTTTTTGCATAAACTCGGAACTTGGGGTTTCAGATAAGCTCCATCTTTATTAGCAAGTATCTCCTTGCACAGTTCAGCTTCCGTCACGACCAACTAACTGAACTGAGCTATAGTACCATGCCGCTAGATTCTGGAGATAATTCTTCCCTGCACCAAAGTAGAAACTTTTATATATCTTTTAGGGAAAATTTCGCAAACAGTACACCAAGTAAAGGCCACTAATAATTTTTATACACAAAGTTTCAAACCAAACATTTTGGTACACGAAATCTGAAACTCGACCCACTATCAGTACATGACGTCAATTTTTGACACTAAAATATCCATTATGCCCTCAGTTTTTTTTTTCAGTTTTTTTTTTCCTTTGTTTATAAATGACTCGAGTCATTTTTTTTCTATTATACGAGGTGAGGAAGGCGGCATTGGAAGCGAGGGAGTGAGCCCGGAAGAAGGAAGAAGAAAGAGATAAAACGAAGGAAAAAAAATAAAAGAAAAAAAAATTATTTAAAAAAAAAAGAAGAACTGAGGGTATAATGGACATTTTGGTGTCAAAAATTGAAGTCGCGTACTGATAGTGGGTCGACTTTCAGATTTCGTGTACCGAAATGTTAGGTTTGAAACTTTGTGTATAAGAATTATTAGTGGCCTTTATTTGGTGTACTGTTTGTGAAATTTACCCTATCTTTTAACCAAACACTACTTAAAAACTATAGTCAGGAACAGTATCCGACAGATAGCCCACTCCGAAGTTCGGTATATTAAGTTCGTTTTAAAGAATTCAAATTGTGTTTTAGAATATTAGTATACAAAGAGATTGAGGAGAGAATTGTATGTATTCATTAATAATCCCTATATATAGGGATCACAAAATACATAATCTTAGAGTACGAGGATTCCTATTCTAACTCAGAGTAGGAAATCTCTCCTATTACAACTATAGAACTAATCATAGTTTGATAAGGCACACTAAATGTCAACATTCTTTAACACTCCCCCTTATGCCACTCAAACTTGGTGATGACGCTTTGATCATTGCCTCGTTAAAAACCTTGCTCGAGTAATAAAAACCTTGTGAGACAAAAACAACCTCGAGGATGAGAAAAAGAGTGCAATGCGTCCTTCACTCTTCGAAATCGAACATGTAGACATCATACCTCTCCCTAATATCGACATCTCCCCCTGATTACTACAATCATGGGAGTTCGGATAACTTTCTCAATCCAATGCTCTTCACATATTTCTCAAAGGTGGATTTAGGTAACAACTTAGTAAATAAGTTCACTACATTATCTTCTAATCGGATTTGACTCATGTCAATCTTTAGAAGTGCTTGTTGTTACTGATTATGAAAGAACTTAGGCACACTAGTACAAAATCGAAAATAGACAACATTACTTAGATAACGGTTTAATAAAAAACGTTATGGTTTTTTTTTTTACAACGGTATAGTCGAAACCGTTATCTATGGATAGTAACAAAGTGTTGGTCTCTTTGTCAAAAATTTGTAAATTTAACTTATACAATGATACAGACAAAACCATTGTTGATCTACAAATATTAAAAGGTTGGTCCTTCATTAGAAATTTTTATTTAAAAGATTTTATTTTAATTCATGTTTCAAGGCAAAGGATGTGTTGCGTTTTGTTTAATTAGAAAGAAAAAAACAAAACAGACACCGCAATTTCCTTCTTGGGAGACTGATTTCGCCAGCTTCTCGCCGTGCTAGATCTTCGAGGCAGTGGAGGATCTGAAATCGGACCTGCAAGTTAAGATTACATAGCTAGACAAATGTGGGAGGCATAGAGATGAGGCTCTTGCATGAGAAGGAAGAACTTTCCAGAGCCAGTAATCGAGATGGTCGCGGCGAAATTGGCCGAAGCTAATAGAGCAAAAGACGAGGCTTTGCAATAGAAGGATGAGATTAAGAATCAATTGGACGACGTCGTTAAAGAGTAGGATGGGTTCAGGGCTGAGATTGGGAATTCGTTAACAAATGTCCGAGGAATGGCCATGGAAGGTCAGCCACTGACCTGCAAGACCTCCCTACTTGTGGTAAGAATTTTTGCTTTCTCAAATTTTTTTTGGTCAATTGCTTTCTTATGAAATGGGAGGCAATACTTATATATATAAACTTGTTTTGATTGAAGATATATATACTGAAATTTTCTCTCCACATCTGTTTAGTTCCCTCCCTTTTTTTCCGTTCCCTGTTTCTAAACACGATCAAACACACTACTCTTTATGCTCTTTTTGTCTGTCAGTTACGGGGAAAAAAAAAATCTATCGTCTGAATCAAAAGTTCTTCCTCACTTTTTCTTCAAGGCCCGAGTAATTGTATTTCAATTGAAGGCGATTGGGTATTCATGTTTAGAGTTTGTGATTCAATTTTGATGCTTTGATGCTTTACAAAAATAAAGAGAAAATACCTCTGTGCATGCTTATGATTAATGGTGAATAATGACTTTTGTTTTCAAATATCAGATGAAATGAAGTGCATTTTAATTAGAATCCTTAATTATACTCAATTGAAAATTACGAGTTATAATCCAAGGCAAAAGCTTGATTTAGCTTGATCTAGCTAGAGCTCTGTGTTACTTTGAAATTACGTTTTCTGTGTTGCTTCTAATTCCAATCTTTATTTTCTCAATTCACCTCTATAGCAATGCAAGCATCAAACACCTCTCTAATAATTCTAATGGCCAAAATAGTAAAAACTCATAAAGCTACTAGATTATATACTTATACGTATGAGGTTAGTCGAATAATTATTCTTAGTGATCCTAAACCTCAAGTTTGAAAAAGAACAACAGGAGAGAGGTTCCCTTAACCAAGCAATTAGATGGAAAAGCTTGATTAATTAAGCTTAATTGATTCTGAAATTGACTAACTGCCCACGATCCCAGATGCCTCATTTAGCTTCTAGACACTCTTACGCATGAGGTAGAGATGACTCATGTGACTGCATTAATATTATTATTAAACCCTAGATATATACTAGCTTTTTTCAGCGGCTGAATGCAGTTTTTGCATTTAGAAAAATTATTTAGTTATATATTAGCTCTTATCGGTCAAGCTAATGTGAAAGCAACACAAAGATATAAGGTTATGGGTTGGAATAGTAATCCATGTGGTAATCCTAGTGATTTTATAAGGAAGATATAAGATTATGGTTTGGGGGAATATCAACTTCTTATTATAGTGTATTCTGATTGAAACTCGAAAGCTTAAATCCATAACACTTCAACCAGATTTTGTTTTTGTTTTTGTTTTTGTTGGAACAGATTCTATATATTCATGGAGGAAGTAATTAGCTTGAGATAGTTTTTCCTTAATAATTGGCCCTCTCTCTCGTTGATAATTGTCTTTGTACATTGAAATAGATTATCTTTTTTTTTTTTGGTTGGAATTGATCAATTCACTTTGTCTTGGGCAGGTATGATTCTTATCTGCTGCGTCTGCTATTTGGGGATGCTAATTGGTTCATAAAAATATTTGGATCACTTGCTTCGCTTTTGCTTCAAGTGAAAACATTTTGGGTACTGATTCTTAAAACACTGAACACAGTCTAGTCTAATGACTATATTTTGCTGCTCTGTAAATATACACAGTCTTCATCTAGGAAAGGTGTTTGCATGTAATTTTTGTCCTGTTATAGTTTTAGAAGTGCATTTTCCAATTACCCACTACTTTATATAACATCATATGAGCAGATTCCTTCTAATCAATTCTGAGTGAAACACATGACCGATGTGTGCATTCACAATTGAATTTCACAATACTTTTTTTTATTTAGCAGACTGATGACTAATTGCATATGATTTTATGCTCCAATGTTTATTATTATTTTTTTTCCTTAGTGGGAAGGAACTATGGAGACCATATCTCTTCAAGAAGAAATCGATGAAGTCCGTGATGAGTGGGCAGAATTCGTCAGTGACAAGTACCTTTAGACTTTTGCAATGTGGATCTTCAGTTCTATGGTTTAACTATGTACCTAGTGAAACTTCTTTAATTTGTAGCAAAATTTAACTTTTCCTTTATATGACCTTTATGACAACTAGTATTACAAAATTCACAAAATTTTTCCTTTACATGATCTAAATTTTTCTTTTACTTCTACAAAATTCACTCAAAAAATTTCAACTTCCAAAGCATTGTAAATGTGATTACTTGAAGTAGTTCTTTATATATTAATATATTGTAATTTCATTTCAATTTCTTGAATTGAAGCATTAGATCATGGTTGAAAAAAAATCGTCGTCTCTTTGGCTAGTAGACATTGGATTTATTCTAGAAATTGTTGTAATTTACTATCTTCATCGTCACCGACAATGTTGTCAATTTAGATACCGATGCAATAGTTTCTTAAAGCCAACGCTTCTGACTGAAAACTGTTGTGTAGTGAAGTTGGAAAACATTTTTCAACTAAATACCGATGTATATAATCCTCAAAGCCAACATTTTTTTGGTAAGAACTGTTGTGTATAGAAGTAGTTGAAGGCCAAAAGTAATGTGAAAATTATATTACCACATTGATTTCTAAGCAAAAACCGTTATTGAATAATTACATACACAACGGTATATTTAGTGCTAACGGTATGTGGTAAGTATAGCTACAATGATTTCTGATTAAAAACCGTTGTACTTTATTATGTTCAACATCGGTGAGGTACCGTTGCGGAGTGAAACGTAAAAAGACAACACTCACCTAGACAACGAAAATATATTTTATCAGACAACGGTGCGGAACCGTTATCTATTTTCAATTTTGTACTAGTGGCAATATATGCTTGGTGTTGTCACCCTTGATGAAACCTAACTTCATTTGTTCAATACAAGCTGCATTATCCTCATAAATGCATGTAGGTTCATTTATGGTAGACTTCAAACCACTAGTTCCTCAAATATGTCTAATTATAAACCTTAGCCATATGTGTTCACACACAGCTTCATGTAGAGCAATAATCTCTGCATGATTTGAGGATGTAGCTACAAGGGTCGGTTTTATAAACCTCCAAGATATCACGGTGATTCATCCCATGGTAAAGACATAACCTGTTTGGGAGCGACTTTTGTGAGGGACATAGCGATACTCTGTACCAACAAAACCCATCAAAATATCGTTGTCATTTTGATGGAGGAGAGGAGGAGGACGCTGGTCACCATGGACGGCATCGGCGACTTGGCCGGTTATGGTATCATGGACGGAGGCTTCTTACCTTATGGGGTCTGATCCCAAACTTCCGTCATTCCTTTTCTCTCTATAAGGATAAAATAAACCCATATCTATCGTACCCTTTAAGTATCGAAAGATTGTCTTTATACCAATTCAATGGCATCGCGTTGGTATAGAGCTATATCTAGACAACAAGTTCATAACAAATGAAGTGTCTGGTCTTGTATTGTGTTAAGTACAATAATGCACCTATTGCACTTAGGTAAGACACTTTTGCTAATTAACATGTCTTCATCATCATCCCTAGGAAGAAACGTATCCCTCTTAGGGTCAAGATTACGGACGGCCATAAGAGTACATCTTGACTTTATCAAAATGTCAAAGCATTCATTGATACGGTATACAAGTTTTAAATCTAGACAAAATCATGTTCTTCCAAGGTCCTTCATCTCAAACTTGGATTTCAAGTATTCAGTGGCCTCCCTTTATTCTCAAGGGTTCCAATTATGTTTATCAATATAAACCACAACAATTGCAAATCCAAAATCTTGTTACGGAAATGCACGGGCATAGTTTACCATATCATTTCCTAATCAAGTAGTCACTTTAGTGAGCGTTTTAACCTCATTGCATGCGCGCTCCGTGGTCTAGAGCCACTTGACTTGGGTAAATGAAGTTCACAAGAACCTCATTATCTTCCGTATCTAGATCCCCATAAAGATACGTAGTGACCACATTCGTCTCGTAAGCTGCATGTTCAATTATTCATAAACTACCAAACTGACAAGGTAGTAGAGCGCAATGACATCCATTACGAGGGAATATGTCTTCTTATAGTCAATTCCAGAGGGTTTTGTGAGAATCCTTGCGCCATGAGGCGAGATTACCATCTCTTTCTCTCATCACGCTATCTAACGAATACCTACAAATGTCAACAGGTTTTATATTGGGAGGTGTTGGCATCTCAGGCCTGAAATCCTTCCTCTTTGTTAGTGAATCCAATTCAATTTGGATCACATTTTTCCATTTAGGCCAATTTTTTCTACGTTGACATTCTTCAATGGAGTAAGGTTCGATGTCATTGGTCTCAATAATCCCACGTCCTCTTGTACACTAGTGTAGTTTGTAGAGATCTCTATATTCACATGAATTGGTTCTAACATTGAGGCGTCCCCCAATAAAGTCTCTTAGACTTAACCACAATCCAGAATATTCTCATGAGATGAATTTTAAGTATCAATGATCAATTGATCAAGTTGTGCCAAACTCACTTCTCTTTCTAGGGCGAGAATCCATCGAATCTATGGGTCTCATACGTTCTCTAGCAGAACCCATAGCTTATGACGCCATTATGCCACCTTGTGGCATCACTATACCACCATCCATGGTGGTGGTGTAGTGCCCATCTCTTCTGGGTGGTGCCATGTCCTTTTGTGGGGACATCAATCCTTGGAGGCATGTTTTCAGCAAGTATATGTGATCTCGTCACTTCTAGGGGATCGAGATGAGACATAGTGGGGACCGACCACGGCAATTCTTGTCATTCCTATTGAACGTTGAAGTTCTAATCTCCCCCTAACGACGGGAAGACTATCTCATCAAATTGATAAACCGCAAATCTGGTGGAAAAGAGATCGCATATTAGGGGTTCTATATAGCGAACTTATAGTTAGGAATGTATATCCAACACAAATATATATATATATATGCATTCGTTGCAATGACCTATTTTGATGCGTTGTGGCGGCGCAATTGACACATAAACCACACACTGAAATATGCATAAGTACGAGATATTAGGCTCGCACCCAATCACTAGCTGTAACACAAATAAAAGTTGAGTGGTTATGAGTCGTAGACGAATTAGCATAGCTGCATGTGATATTGCATAACCCTAAGTGGAAATATTGGTGCACATTACCAATGCTCAGGCTACCATCGTAGTAGTTTAATGGTGGCTTTTTAGCGAGACCATTGAGGTGTGTACATGGGAATATGATGCCTAATATCAATCCCTAATGATATACAATAGTCATCGAAAATTTTCAATGTAGACTCTCTAGCATTATCAAGTCGAATTGACTGAATTGGATGATCCAGGTAGTGAACTCGTAGCCATATGATTGGGGCTAGGAGTTTTATCATAAGTAGTATTACGAGTAGACGATAGCGCGATACATGACCAGCGTGTCTGCACATTAACCAACACCATAAAACATCTAAGTAGTCCACAAGTTGGTTGAATCGATCCGCAAAATCTCCTTGGATTATATGTAAGAATGGAATTATTTCCTTATTGTCCTTTGCATAGGATGGTCTCGATCCTAAAAAAGTAGGCTTTACAAAACAAAAGATGGGTTGTAGAAGCAACCAATGGGGATTTTAGTTGAGCCATGAAGTCATAATTGACTTTACAAGTAAAAAGAGGAGGTGACTTAAGGTTCTTGGCGTCAAAGCCAAGTGATGGCCACAGGGGGTAGGTGGCCCTGACCATTGGTGGCCAGTCTAGAATGGTAGCTATGCCTCACGGTGCAAGGAAGTGCCATGCTTCTCAATTTTTGATTCTTACTTCTCTTTGTTTTGAAGAATGGATGTCCTTGTGAAGTCTTTAATAGACTGATCATCATGTCACGACCTGGGTGTCCTAAACAGTCATGCCAAAGCCTATATGTTTCAGAAACCCATAAGTCATCTTTCATGACATGGTTTGATTCAATGATTCGAATAGCGGTTGCATACAACCCACTAGAACGACACATAAGTGTCTCTAAGACTCGCTTATGTCCGTAGTCATTAGAGGTGATGCAAATGAACTCTTATCCATTCTCACAATGTGTTTCCACATGAAAACCATTGGCTCTTATGTCTTTGAAATAATAAAGTTCGAATGAAGATATGTCCAAGACATGAAATAAAATAAATCGAGACTTTATTAATAATAGCCAATGATTACATCATAATTTCTTGACCAAAATCTAATCCAACATAAAAATCAAACTTAGACAAATTATAGTCACTCAATCCGTTCGGTAACTCCAAGTTGATTGTGACCAAGTAAGGTAAGGCAAGATTTTTGTGGAGCTATGCTCACTTGTAAAACTCTTCTCTTAGTTCAAACTTTTCCTAGACATCACAATTAATTAGATGAGCCTAGTGAGAAAAAGCTAAAAAAAAATGTTATTTATTGACTAAAGCATAATTGCCATTACATAATTCATAGAAAATAAAAGACTATACTAAATAAAATCTGCGGCATCTTCATCACCAGATTTAATGCCTTCTTTAACTCGATGATTTGATCACCATGAGGCGGCTACCTTCTTAGGTATATTGAAAACCCAGGTCCATTGATCAGACGTTCGATCTCAAAAATAGACATCATGAAGTGGATTCTCCCTTGATTGAGGCACATTGACACAATGTGCATGGTCCCTAGGACGGTGGCGTTGAAAAGTCATGGCCATGGCTAATGTTGGCGCCATGGATTCCAACCCTTCGTCCCACAAAGTCACTGCTCCTACGGTCCCGTGATTGTCGCCTTTAGCGATTACCTTCATGAGCATTTCGATCGTATGGATGATGACATTGATGGCGACTTTCTCTAGCCATGGAACATGCTCTTGGTGGCCATCTCAAAGCCTACAAATATCTCTTCTCACAAGCTCATTGCCATGTCTTTCAGCAGTGGCCATAACTTCAATAAGCTGTTGAAAACTTGTGATATATGCCTTACGTTTATATGAGTCCGAAAGAAAGTGGAAGACCTCACAGCATAGGCAGGGAAGGTATTGAGGGTTTTCTCAATCAATTGTTTCTCTGTGATCGTGTTTCCACAAAGGCGCATCATTGCTTTGATGCTGCGAGCTTCCGAATAAAATTGTATGATAGTGTCAAATTCAGAGAAGTGAAGATCATTCCATTCTGCTTCTAAATTCGAAAGGATGGAGCCACGAACATTGCCGTAATATTAACGAAGCTCTTGCCAAAGCTTTATAGCCGCTATCCTCATTCGTGAACTCAAACTGGAGGTTCTTATCCATGTGACGCATCATCAAGGCAAGTGCCCTGGAATTGTCAATCTCAGTTTGAGGGTCAGGAGCAGTTCCTTGAAAACAAAGTTCTTGGATTGTGTGCAATAAATCACAGGCAATAAGGTGGAGCTCAACATCCTAAGCTCATATTTGGTATCTTTTGCCTGCATAATCTAATGGAACAAAATCGAGTTTGTTCGAGTTTGATGATTACACGCATTTTCATGTGCGTAATTACATTCTAAACACATGAATTAAGCTATTCTTAGCTAATTATTATGTAATTGATCCACTTGTATTTTATCTATAGGAAATAAACGGAGTTGCTGAGATTGGATAAATTGTTGTCAAAATTAGAGTAAATGAGAGTTTTCGACAATGGGCGGAGAAAAAACAAAAAAAAAAATGAAGAACAAGAAAATGGGAGCAACTTTAGTTAAACTAATTAATTATTAGTTTGATTGGAAAATGATGGCAGCATGAATTAATTAACCAACTTTTGTTTGTTAATTAAACATGCACATGACCTCACCACTTGTTTCATTCATTTCCTCTTTCTCACGAAACCGGGACCTTACTCTCATCTCTCTCTCAAACAAACACGTGCCAGACCCACTCTTTCTTAACCCTTCACATGTATGCCACCCCGATATAATGAAATATATATTGAAAACCACAATCCCTCTTTGGGACATTAACACAGCACCGCCGCACCACCAAAAAGGGGCAGCCCTTGGGCTGCTCTCATCCTACTTTCCTTTAGGGCTGGGCACCTCAAACTGGAAAAATTATCCCGAACCGTTCCAGTACTGAAAATTGGTGGGACGGAACGGTTTGAAAATATGAAAATCCACTATTTAGGCCCATCCCATCCCGTTCCGTTAAAACCAGACGTGCTTCGGTTCGGAAGGTAGGAATCCCACAAAAGCCCGGTCTGGCCCGGCCTGAATTAATTTCATTTATTCTGTTTTTCTTATTTTTCTATTTATATGGCATTTGATTGGTTGATTTTCGAGTCTATAATCTTAATATGAACTCGAGCACACTGGATAGGCCAATCCTAACGGTAAGATAATCCCCAATTCTCATCCTAACGGTAACCACTCAATCACTCATCGTTCGGATCGATTCCAAGCTTAGAACCCTAGATCCCCAATTCATCGTTCATCAATTCATCACATCAAGTCATCAACATCACCGATTCCCAAATTCAGCAACTTCCAAGTCATCAATTTCAGTTCAACAACATCTTGCAACTTGAAGAAGCTGATGGCTAGAGCGAAAAAAATAGCTCGACCTCGATCAAATGCTTCTAGTCTTGAGGATTCTTCAACAGCCACATCACCAGCTTTTCCTACACAGCTCGATGCTACAAGCCAACCCAAAGCTGCAAATCGCCCAAATCCAACTCTTGAAGTAGGTCAAGTAGCTGCAAGTCAACCTTTTGGAAGCGAAGCTGCTGCATCTGTAGGTGAGGCTCCTTCTGAAAAATCAGGTATAAAACGTAGCTTTGTTTGGGATCATTTTAAAGAGTATGATAAGATTGAACATGGTAAAGATGCTGATGGAAAAGACATTCAGATAGTTCATAAGAGAGCTCATTGCATCTACTGTCCTAGGGGAAAGGTTGGTGATTTTGCTGTTGACAGTTCTAAGAATGGCACTTCTGGTATGATTAGGCACATTAACATGAATTGTAGCTATTATCCTCCTAATATGGATAAGTCGTAGAAAAATCTTGTTGGTGATAAATTTAAGGGCAATAGACTGACCACAGTAACTTATAGTCAAGATGATTATTTAAAAGCTTGTGCAGAGATGATTGTCATTGATGAACTTCCTTTTAGTTTTGTGGAGAAGAAAGGCTTTAACAGATTTTATGTTAAAGTGTGTCCCCTTTTTTATGTTCCCTCTAGAAGGAAATTGTGTAGGACGTTTCTAAGTATGTATGATACTTCAAAGAAAGATTTGAGGAAGTATAGGTTAAGTCTAACCACCGATACTTGGACTAGTGTTCAAAATTTCAATTACATAGTGCTTACTGCCCATTTCATTGACATAGATTGGAAGATGCACAAGAGGATTATTAATTTCTGTGTGATTCAAAATCATCAAGGGTCATCAATAGGGAAGCTTATTGAGTCATGTTTAGTGCATTGGGGAATTGAGAAAGTCATGTGCATTACAGTTAATAATGCCTCTGCAAACAAGTCTGCTTTAGAATGGCTTGTGTCTAAAATAAATAAGTCTGCATCTTATCAGCATATTTTGAGTGGCAAATACATGCATGTGAGATGCACTGCTCACATCACTAACTTAATAGTGGGGCATGGCTTAAAGAGGTTACAAAAGTCTGTGTTAGCAATTAGGAATGCAGTGAAGTTTGTGAGATCTTCTGCAAACAGATCGAATATTTTTAAGAAGACTGTGGAGAGAGAGAAGCTTCCTTGTAAGGGACTTGTGTGTTTGGATGTCCCAACTAGGTGGAATAGTACCTATCTAATGTTGGAAGCAGCTTTGAAGTTCAAGAAAGCATTTACAGTGATGGCTGAAGATGAAGATAGCTATTTTGCAAACTACTTCAAGGAACTAGATAAAGAATATGATGAAAATGGAAATCCTGTACCAAGCAAGAATAAGAGAAATAGGGTTGGACCTCCAGAAGTGGGAGATTGGGAGAAGGCTAAGGTCTTTGTGGAGTTTCTAAGAGTGTTCTATGATGTCACATTGAGAGTTAGTACATCATTATACCCCATTGTGCACACAACTTTCCATGATGTGAATACCATGGAAAAAAACATAGAGAACATGTTTTTGGCACCTGAGATGGCTACTGGATCAGAAACTGAGAAAATTTTGATGGATATGGCAGCCAACATGAGATCTAGATGGTTAAAGTACTATGGTTCATTTCATGAAATCAATCACATGATCATCATTGGCCTTGTATTAGATGCAAGGTTCAAGTTGAAGAATGTGACTCACATCTTTCAAACTGAAGGTTTAGATGAAGGTGAGGTGCAGAGAAGAGCCTTGAAAATTAAAACCCTTCTACTTGCTCTCCATGATAAGGTATTACACTAGTTCCATACTTCCATTGTTTGAATTTCAGTTGCTTACTTGGTTTCAAATATATATTAATTTATGTCTTTTTTTATCTTAGTATGTCCTGGTTGTAGATGGAGGTAGACACCTGCAAAGGCAGCAATCTCCAAGCTCTTCGTCTAGCACAATTACAAGTAGAACCAATAGAGGAGGAGTTAGAGGCCAGCTGCTCAATAATGGGAAAAGGTTGTTGAAGAAAGCAGTGAGGCAGTGGTAGCACATGAAGTGGATCAATACCTGGATGCTCCATTAGACCCAACTGATGATGAAGATTGCTTTGACATCCTGTGCTGGTGGAAGATAAATGGCTGCAAGTTTCCAGTCTTCGCAGCAATAGCAAGGGATGTTCTTGGAATTCAGACCTCCACAGTGGCCTCAGAGTCTTGTTTTTCAACAGGAGGCAGAGTGATTGACTGTTTTAGGAGCTCATTAACTCCTAAAACAGTGGAGGGATTGATTTGCATGCAGAACTGGTTGCTAGGTGATGATATTGCAGAGGTTGTTGATGATTGCTCAATTGAAAACCTTGAGTTTTATGAAGAAGTTGAGAAAGGTATCTACTTTTTAGTTTTTACATTTGTTTTCACTGTTTTTAGTATTTTCAGTGCATAGGCATTTACATCACTCTTTTTTTTTTTTTTCTTGCAGACCATGAAAGCACTACATCTAGCAAAACTAATGTGTGTTCAACTCCAATTCCAAGAGCAAAAGGCAAGGGAAAGCTTGGGGCAGTTGGTAATGTGATAAATATTTGAACTTTGAAGATTTCATTTAGTTGTGTGCACATCTTTTCAGTTATGGATTATGTGTTTAAGAACTTAATCTTTTACAATTTGGAATTGAAGTGTTTAGTTGTGTGGACTGTAATGGATTATTGGATTATGCAAATTTGGTCTTCTTTGAATCTTTTCTTCTTTTTTAGCTTTTACCTACAACCTGCCGATTTGGTAATTTGCCCATTTGGTATGCATTCTGCAATATTGCAATATGCAGATTTGGACATTTGGTCATTTTTTCTTCTTGTTTAGCACTTTCGCTTTTAGGCTTTTAGCTGTAGCTTGCAACCTTGCAGGTTTGGTACATTGGTATGCAACAAAGCACTATGAATATTTGGTCATGCTTTTGCTGTTCTTCTTGTTTAGCTTTTAGCTACAGCTTGCAGGTTTGGTAGTTTGGCAATTTGGTATGCAATTGCAAGTGTGGAAGTGTGGAACTATGCATTATGCAGATTTGGTCTTTTTTAGATTTTTTTCATTCAGTTTTAGGCTTCGCTTTTATTGAATAAGATCAGCTTGTTGGATTATGGAATGATGAAGTGTTGTAGGGAATTGCATCTTGCTTGTTCTCTTTGAAATGATCATTTTAATGCAGTGTTGAAATAATGGAAAAGTAGAAATGCAAACTGGAAGATTTCACCAGATTGCAAACTCAGGAAACATGTCTTTTTTTTTTTTTTTTTATAAATTTCGGGTCTGTCCTGGATTGGGCCAGGTCCCGACCCGATATCGATCAAGTTCGAGCTTGTCGGGATCATTTCTCAAAATAGCCTAAACAGTCCCGGCCCAGACAGAACTCTATTTCCGGGAAGAGCTTCGGGATTACCACATTTTCAGCCCGTGCCCAGCCCTAGTTTCCTCCTCTATTTTCCATTTTTTTTTAGTTTTAATTTAGGAAATTGAAGGGTTACTCACCCAAAACTTGAAAGATACATTAAAGGCTTCTCCTCTACAAGATTCAATATTTAGGTAATTGTGAGAGTACGTTGTAATTCAAGACTAGTCATGCTAGCTTTTTAGCTATTAATTTGTGACTATTCTTGTTTTTTCCTACACTTCTCTCTTCTCTTTTGTATTTGAATTTTGCAATTTTGATGTTTATGATTATGGGTTTTGAGTAATTTTCTTATTGGGGGTTAGGGTTGTGTGCCATAACCCAAATTTTGTGTAAAAGATGTTTAATTTAATGTAATGATGCAATTTTCATATGATAGATACTTATATATATTTTCGTTGGGTTAAAATGCATGTATAGGAGCCTAGTCAACTTTAGGGTATGTATTTTGAGCATGTCTAAGACTGAGTTAGAGGCTTGACCCCTTCTAATTCCTAAGCTAGTAACCCTTAATTTCATATTCGAGGGGTTATAAGCATGGTGATTTACACCCGTTAGGTGATTGCGCGGGCAGGTCGCTTAGTAGTTTAATTCCTCGATCTCTAGGCCTCTTGATGTGACTTGGTGACCCTTGAACTGACTCTAATTTATGTCAAGTGAGTTCCTACGACCCTTGCACCAGAGTAGGAATACCATGAAATGAAATTTTGGTCCTTGAGCCTTGAACCGCCTTGGATACGACTACCGCTAAAGTAGGAGTTTGCATTTATATTAGATTAGCTTCCGACACATGAGATTTGGTGAAGGAGCCTTCCTAGCACCCGATGATTGTGGGTTAGCCACTAATCCCTGTGATACAATAATTTTGGGCTTAATACTTCCATATCTTGACACGATTCGTACGCTTGTGAGAGTTTATGCATCAAGTCATTTGACATCCTGAAAGATGAAACAAGAGCAAAGTTAGTTTCAGAGTCAATGCTTCCATGAAAACTAATATAAATAAGATTTCCGAGCTATGCTACCAAGAAATCGATTTTCCAAGAATATTGGATTAGACCGAAACAATGATGTCTATATGGTCAAAATCAATGCTTACGGACGCTCTTAGTACGAAGTCTACGAACACTCTTAGTTCGTATAGCGTGAATCCCCATGATTCCGCTTTTATATAATCAAACCCACATTATAGAAAGGTGGGATGTAGAAAAAGGGAAGTTGCATGTCCTCGAAGAAAAACAAGAAGAAAGTAAAGTACGGAAAGCAGGAACTTTAATCTTAAATACTTACTTCTTTAATTGGAACTTGAAACCTTGATGATTTGGAAGAGTGATGTGAGCTAGACTTGTTTCGAGGTTGCTAGGAAGCTTGGCTGGATGGTGCTAGGTGTGGCCGGATGTGATCGGAAGATTGCTGGTAGCTGGCTGAGGCATTGCCGGTTGCTAGCCGAGGCTACTGGCCGGTCTGTGCAGGAGTTGTCCGAGGCTGGCCTAGAGATTGCTAGCAGAGGGCTAGCAGCAACAAACGCAAGGGCGTATAGTGCGGGGCGAGCGCAGAGCAGGCGTGCAAATAAGGCTAGCGTGGGCTAGGAGCAGTGAGGCTAACGGTGTAGGAAAATTTATCTGGTTTTTTATTTTTGCACCCCCACACTTGAACTTTGCTTGTCCCTAAGCAAACTGAATGTAAATTAATAGCAAAAAAATCTACTAAATCAAACACAAATGCTCAAACATAAAAAGGATGCGGTATTAGCCTTTCCAACCATAATCCTCGGAGAACTAATTATGTATATGACCATGAGGTTGACAAAGCACAACATAGGGTTTATGAATTTATAAGACAATTAAGGTGCACATATGAGAAATGCTCAAGTATATGCATGTATTGACCATGTGTCAAATCAATCCACCATAATCAAATAGGCACATAGAAGACCTGACATAACCCACTAAACTGACAAGATTCACTACATATTACTGCTCAAGTGTTCAGGGGCTATATGTGTTTCACTTAAAAGTAATTTCACAACATGCACCTCCATATGCTTGCTCTTCGATCTCATCTCCGCTAGGTAACCCACAATATTCAAGATCAAGAGGTATTTTATTTGGTTGTAATGAGGCTAAGGGCAAGTGGCTAATAGAAATGAAGGATAAGGAAATACAAAGTCCATAGAAATCGATGAAACAACTTTGTCTTGTAGAGATTTAAGACTTTTGCTTTTGAATGCTAGGTCACTCACTCTAATCCTGATGTACAACCCACACTATACTATACTATAAAAATAAAAATAAAATACTAACTAATTCTTTTTTCTTTTTCTTTTTTTTTCTCAATCACCTTTTTCTTTCTCTCTCCTTTTTCGATTTTTCTTTTCAACTTCTTCTTTTCACTTTTTTTTTTTCGAAACTTTCTTTTCTATGCAAAAATCACTCACCCCCACACATATTCCTTTGTAACCTCCCACTTTTGACTTTTTTTTTTCTTTTTGAAGCACTCAAACATAAAGTCATTCTCTCGAATCACTTCACCAACTTCCATGGAAGGGTAGGATAAAAGTATATAGGCTAGGTAAGAATTTGTGGTGCAAATGAATAAAAAGGCTAAATATATAAACAGGCTCAAAGTGGGCAATCTAGTGGTAAATATCTTTGGGCATATGCTTCTTTGGCCATGGTGGTATTAACCTAATTGCCTCAATGCTTTCTATCCCGTCGCAAGCTAAAATTAGCCTCGAGAGGTCTCAAGTAAGTTCTAGATACGCAATACCATGAAATTGTACACACATGAAATAAAAAGTGAATGAACAATGCATACAATATATTAGGCTCAAAAGCTCATAAATAAGGCATGTAAGTTAATCAAATCACCTATATGCTTCTCTAATTATGATAAACCAACCTAACTTTAGGCTATGTGCACACATATAGTCAAACATAGATCACATATACACTCAATTACAAGACAAATTCAAAGTCCTAGATCATGCTCAATCTATTCACAATCATAACAAGTTAAGTCCATGTCTCGTCATTGGGGTTGGAAAAAGGCATTAACCACTAAAATATAATTACAAAAAGCTATCTTTTTTTTTTTAATAAGACACCCGAGCCCTCACCCCCACACTTACAACCAACATTGTCCTCAATGTTGTCAAGTGAGCTTGAAAGTTAAAATCCATGTCAAATTTAGGCATGAGAGTGAAGTCCGGGCAAAGGCACAAAAACTAACTATGAAAATGAAAATCTAAATGCGGAGAAAAGATACGAAAACCCCCTTTGTTGACCTTCCATTGCTCACGACCTTCGGAGAAGACTAAAATAAGACACCAACTTCAAGGCACAAGGCCTTGACTTCCTTAACGTATGCTCCATAATAGCTCAAGGTGCTCAAGAAAGATCGACTCCATTGAGAAATATATAGTGTCCAAAGAGCAATGCGTCACAAATAGGCCACCAAAGAATAAGGACAAGGTCCTCCATTAAGATCATAGGCTTTTCCACCTCCAACATAACTCACAGCTGTCGATCATAACCTCCATTAAAGAATTGAGGTGTAAGAAGTCCAACCACCCGAGTGAACACAAACTAGTAAGTGCAGAAAACTTCCAGCAATGACCTCTATGTCTTCAAATGCCCATATCTCATACTCAGAAAAAGATAACGAAGTGAGATCACCTGGAATAGAAAGTAGACTCAGAGACCTTTTTATCCATATAAACTAAGCCACCTATTTCCAAATGAGATGAAAACTAAAGCTGGTCAAAGTTGCCAGGTTGTAATGAAGTCTGCTGCTGACCCTCAGTCACCAATACTGCAATTTCTGAAGCTCAAGAGTGCAAAGAGGGTGAGACCAACTGGAAATGAAAGTAGACTCATGAAACTAACTTCTCTTAAAATTACACTGAAAAATAAATTCTGAGTCAAAAATTCGTTGGCCTCCAAACTCATTGATCTGTTCTACAGTTTCTGTTGTGCCCTGTTTCTGGCCCCTGTTGCTTGGAACACCATATCTGAAGCTAGAGAGGCTCAAATGGAAAAATGTTGTACCAGCATATAGAGAACATATGAAGATACATCTCTGGCAAAATTTGAGCTCCAAATAACTTAATACGTAGAGGGTAGCTTCCCAAAATCACTCTATAGTAGCTGTCTCCGTTCTGACCTCCTTTCATTAACCACTAAGTAACTTGAGTTCCAGAGACTCAAAGGAACTAAAATTTGGGCAACCATGAGTAGATATATAGGAGAATAGCTCCAGAAAAATTTTGCTCAAATTACCATATGTATTGGAAGCTATAACTGCCTAAAGTCAATCGAATATTCTCGATAGAAACTGCTCACCGCCACATTCATTCTCGTTCACACTTCCAACTCCGGACACCTCTTATCCTCCCAGAAATGGCCAAAAAGCTTTATTTACCACAAAACTAAATTACTAAAGAAAGAAATACTACCGATGATGTGCTAGGGTTGCCTCCCTTGCGAGCACTTTGTTTAAAGATTTCATTGCTGGTCCATAGAACATGATCTTGTCAAGGTGTATACATCTCAAGTACAACCACCCTATTATTTGGGCTAAGGGACTCATTGATGTATCATAGAGACAAGACCAAGAGCTATCCATGAATAATCCAATTGGTGACCAAAAGTGTAGCTTCTTAATATTCCTCTTCTTCTCAATTTTTCTTCTAGGAATCAATATCCTTGCCTTCTCCTTCTCAAGTGGTATAGAATTGATGCTCATAGGAACAATAGGTGGTAGAAGCTCTTGAAAGTGATGGGAAAGGGTGAGTGCAAATGCTCCATTTCCTTTCCAATCTATCACCTCATTGTAGAAACATTGACCACTTAATGGTAGATTGGGAGGTAAAAGTACCTTGATCCCAATCCTCTCATTAAGAACATAAGTGCTCAATGTTCTACTCTCCACCTTGGGAAGCTCATGATGGATCTCCATGGATGTAGGAGGCAATAAAGTCCTTGGCTCTTCAATTTCTTCATCATCACAAAGTATTGAAGGACTCTTTTCCTCCATGGGAATATCGACCTCAATGAATAAGGGATTATGGTATATGACTTGAAGCTCCACATCCTCCTCGATGAACAAGGGATTTTGATGTATAACTTCAAGCTCCACATCCTCCTCACTAGACAAGACATCCTCTTCTTCGGAATCATCTTCAAATATCTCTACTCCATTTGGAAGCTTAGATTTCTAATATTGCACTCATTCCTCCGAAGTGTAGTCTCTCACCTCACTTGCATTGAAACTTTCATAATCAAGCTCAATTTCTTGTACATCAACATCACTATCATCATTTTCAACTTGCATAAAGGATTCTTGCTCAAGATGCTCGACATACACTTCTTTTCTTGAAATAGACTCCACTTGATCAAAGAAATATTCATGCTCATAAATGGTGAAGGGTCGCTATTGTGCAAAACTTGCTTCAAGTTGCTCATTGGAATGTATAAGCATTTCTTGAGAAGCTTGCAATCGAGCTTCGGATGTTTGCAATTGAGCTAGCAATTCTTCAAGAGAAGGCCTCCTAGACTCATACACTTGCTCATGAGAATATGCTTCGGAAACCATGGTATCTTGTGAAATTCTAGCTTGAGAGGCTTGTAATAGATCTTGGGAGGCTTGCAATTGAGCTAGTAGTCCTTCAACGAATTCCTTCCTAGGCTCGTAAGCTTCATTTTGTGGATATACGTCGAGTACAAATGTCTCTTGATACATGTACTCACGCTCTTGCATAAAATTTGGGCATTCAAATCTCATAGAGCACTCAAAACGTGAATGCCATGGAGAATTACACAAAGCACAAGTTCCATTGCAAGAGGACATAGAACCCACCGCATAAGAATTCCACTCTTGATGACCTCTACCGTAGAAGTTTTCTTACTCATATCCCCACGAGTCATCCCATCCATAGCTTTATTGATCCATAACTCAATATAAGAAAAATATGTGCCTATGAGTTTCCACAAGTGAGATTAGTAACAAAAAATTACAAAGAAAATAGAAAAATAAGCACACAAAATATAATAAACTATTTACATCAACAACTTTTTTTTTTTAATAACAAAGAAATAAAAATATGTTAAAGTGACCTAGAACCGATTTACCAAGGGATTAAGGCTATTAAACCCTAATCCCCGACAACGGCGCCATTGACTTGATACAAATTTACGCAAGCGCACGTATCATTGTCAAGATTAGGGCTGGCCTGGCGAACCATAAAACCGAAGGAACCGCACCGAAAAACTCTGTTCGGTTCGGTTTTAGAGCGTATGTATTTGCATTTTTCTCGGTTCGGTTCCTAATGAAGTGTTATCGGTTCGGTTTCGGTTCCTGTGTTCAAAACCCCTTTGGAACCGAAATACAGGTGTCAGTGTATAAGTGGATATTAGGGCCGAGCTTATTTCTGTAAAATAGACTCATTCTCATTTGATCCGGCGCCAACATCTGATCTGTCTAATTCCTATCCATTCGATCAAAGTCATCAAACCCTAACATTTCTTTAGTTCTCTATGCCTCTATCGCAGTATCGCTCAGAGCCTCAGACGCTCACTGCCTCACTGTCTGCCCTCACTCCATTCTCTAACCCAGACGAGCAAGATGATCGAAAGATTCAAAACCCAGACGAGCAAGACGTTCGCACTCAAAGATCGGACGATCACCCCACGAGCAAGACCATTGCGTCTTCGATTTGCGATTTGGTTGATGCAATCTGGACCCCAGTCTTCGACCACCATCAATGTAAGTCTGGACCCCAGTCTCATGCTTTTCTTTCACTCCCTCTCTTCTCCTTCTCCTTCTCCTTCATCTTCTTCTTCTTCTTCTCTCTTCAAGTTTCAGTCTTTCAATTATTTTCCATAGCCGTTGACTTCAGGCGTTTGACTATTGATGACATCTTCCTCAACGGGTGTAAATCACCATGCTTATAACCCCTCGAATACAAAATTGAAGGTTTCTATCTTAGGAATTAGAGAGGGTCAAACCCCTAACTCCATCCTAGACATGCTCAAAATACACACCCTAGAGTTGACTAGGCTCTTAGACTAGAGGTGGCAAACGGGCCGGCCCGGCCCAGTCGTGCTTCGTGCCGTGCTTGGGCCGGCCCATTTATTATTGTGCCTGGTTCGTGCCGGGCCATTTACTTAAACATTAAGCCCAGTCCGGCCCATGGCCATAGCCCATATCGTGCCGGGTCAATAAAAGGGCCATGCTCGTGCCTACCCACTATAAAGCACGATTTTAAAATCTTAATTTGAATAAATAAAAATTCATTTTATTTAACTATTTAGAAAACTAAAATAAATTAATATTTTTCTTAATCTTAGCTTTTAAAGATTAGTTTTCTAATATTTTTTATAGGGAAAATCGTCCGTACAGTACCTGACCTTTGCCCCATTCTAAACTTCAGTACCTCACGTTCAGATAATATCAAAACGGTACCTCAGGTTCTGACCCCGACCGAAGAATGGTACCTGGAGCCGTTAACTCCATTACGGAAGCTGACAGTTGTCATATTTTGATCATTAAATGACCAATTTGCCCTTATTTTTTATTTTCCTTAATTTTCTTCATATAATTAAAAAAAACAATTTTTTTTTTCTGGGAAATCCCAGCCACAAAACCCAGAAACCTGCTTTCTCTCTATGACGTCGTCTTCTCAGTCCCAACAATCCACTCCCTCCTCCTGGGCTTTGCTCCCTTGGAGGACCCTTAACGGACGCCGCTCGCCGACCAAACGGCACCATCAACCGCCGTCTCATGAGCTTCCTCGACTTATGCTCCTCCGCCACTCCCTCAACCCCCTACAAAGGCGTCACCACCTCTGACGTCACCGTCGACCAAACCCGCAACCTCTGGTTCCTCTTCTTCGTCCCTTCTACGACGTCGTCTTCCCCCGCTTCTTTACCCGTCGTCGTTTTCTTCCACGGCGGCGGCTTCAGCTTTCTCAGCCCCGACTCCTACGCCTACGACGCCGTCTGCCGCAAATTGGCCCTTGAACTCCCCGCCGTCGTAGTCTCCGTCAACTACCACCTCTCCCCGGAGCACGGCTACCCCTGCCAGTACGACGACGGCCTCGACGTCCTCAAATTCCTCGACCAAAACCCCGACTCCCTCCTCGACCTCGCTGACTGCTCCCGCTGCTTCCTCGCCGGAGACAGCGCCGGCGCGAACATTGCCCACCACGTGGCGGTGCGAGCCTGCCACGAGCCGTTTCGGGTTGTGAAACTAATCGGGTTGATATCGATCCAACCTTTCTTCGGCGGCGAGGAACGGACCGAGTCTGAGATCCGACTCTAGGGCGCGCCGCTGGTGTCGATGACCCGGTGGCTTCATTGAGACTGAGGTGATTTGAATGAGAGAGAGAGAGAGAGAGAGAGAGAGAGTAACAGTAGGGAGAAAGAAAAAGAAATAGAAAAAAAGGAATTAAATAAAAAAAATTTAGATTAAGACATGAAAAGACAAATATAACCTTCAACTATCAATTTCCGTAACGGAGTTAACGGCTCCAGGTACCATTCTTCGGTCGGGGTCAGAACCTGAGGTACCGTTTTGATATTATCTGAACGTGAGGTACAGAAGTTTAGAATGGGGCAAAGGTCAGGTACTGTACGGACGATTTTCCCTTTTTTATATTCCACTACAAGATTGTAAGAAAGAAAAAAATAACTCAAAATATATTGTTTGTAGTATATTACTGTGAGATTAATCTTTATTAATATAATGAAGATTTAGTATCATATTATTCTTTCCTTCACTCTATAGTTGTATTATTATGAGATTAGAAAAAATATTTTATGTCAAAACAAAGATATAACGTTTTATTTCACTATTTTGACAATATAAAGAAATAGCATTGGTGGAATTGTCATGAGATTTTAAAAAAGATGTCTAATATTCTAATCTCATCAATGTGGTTTTTAAATATTTTTAAAAACAAAATGAAATTTTTTATTTGTAATGGCCAGCCCACAATATGTCATGCTCGGGCCGTGTCGGGCCGGGCCAATGGGCCAATATTCCTAGGCCCAACCCGGCCCGTTATTCTAACATGCTCGGGTCGTGCCGGACCACTAATGGGCTTGGGCCGTGCCGGGCCTTTTTTAAGCATGCCGGGACCATGCCGTGCTCGTACTTGTTTTACCCTAACAAAAATAGATATAAGCATCCATCATATGAAAATTGCATCATTACATTAAATTAAACATCTTTTACACAAAATTTGGGTTAGGACACACAACCCTAGCCCCCAACAAGGAAATTACTCACAACCCATAATCATGGACATCAAAATTACAAAATTCAAATACAAAAGAGAAGAGAAGTGTAGGAGAAAACAAGAATAATCACAAATAGCTAAAAAGCTAGCATGACTAGTCTTGAATTACAACTCCTACAATTACCCAAGTCTTGAATCTTGTAGATGAGAGGCCTTTGATAAATCTTTGAAGCTTTAGGTGAGTAAATCCTTAAAATCCCTAAAATAAAACTAAAGAAAAGAGGGAAAATGGAGGAGAAGGAGGAGAGAGAGCAGCCCAAAGGGGCTGCCTCTATTTTGGTGGTTTTGGCTACTGTTGCTCTAGCGTTCTCGAATGGATGGGATAGGTGATATATATGCCAATCAATCATGTGGCCTCGGTGGTGTGGTGAGAGATAGGAAAAGATAAAAAACAATGGGTGAGGTGGCAGCATGTGAGAGGCTAAAGAGAGAAAATAAAAGAATTTAACTTGAATAAAAATTGAAAAAGGAACAGGTCACGTGCAAGTGGCTTGAGTGTGAGTTTGGTCAATTAAAACAACAATAGTTGCAGCACGTTTTTGCTAATTAAACAATTAAGCTTAATTGTTTAATTAAAATATATCTACCAACTCTCTTTTTGTCAAAAATCCCAAGTTGCTTCATTTTCGCATAATTTTTTTCCTTTTTGCAGCTCCGCTTATTTCCTACAAAATAAATAAAAATATATTAATTACATAATAATTGACTTGAGGATTAACTAATTTCTAGTGTTTTAGATACAATTACATGCATAGAAATGCGTGTAATCAATTTCAGGGTTAGGGCTCGTACTGATAACGGGTTTTAGGATATTAGGATACAAAGAGATTGAGGAGAGAATTGTATGTATTCATTGATAATAGAAGCTCTATATATATGGATTACAAAGTACATAATCTTGGAGTACAAGGATTCCTATTCTAACTCGGAGTAGGAAATCTCTCATAGTTTGAGAAGGCACTCTGAATGTCAACATTCTTCAACAAATTGGTACATGACTTTGAGAACTCGACACACTTTTAGTACATGGCGTCAATCACACAGTTAATCCTATGCAATTATTCATTTTTCAAAGGTAAATTTTCA
>BDJD01007101.1:19684-37585 GCA_002564525.1 Rosa multiflora
AATATGAATAATCACTAGAGCATTATTTTAAGAAAATAAATGCATGCATCGTTATTTAAAATAAAAGTCCACTCACAGTACTATTCCGACGATCACGCATTCGTGTTGCGTCATCGAGCAATAGTTCGGTACGTCGTCCTGTACACAATTATATTCCGTGAATAATTCTTCAATAATTTAATATAATTCCTAAAATCAATTCCTCATAATTTCACCTCCCAATTCTCCTCGGATTTAGCCCAAATTATACCACTAAAACCAATTCGTTAATTTAAATGTTCCAAGGCAGAACCGAGAGATATCCGACGGTCAGATTCTCGTAATTCGATAATCGAAACCCTAAACTTCAAAAATTCATAATTAATTTCAAGTTTCTCCAAAAATTACCAAACTGCACATACAAGCTGTACACAATTTATAGGATTTAATGGGCTAAAAACCGGAATTAAAACACTGCCCTACAAGCCTCCACGCGCCACCAACAGTGGCAGCGCGTGGACCCCACGCTCCGGCGGCAACCACCTCCGATGGCCACCAAAATTTGGCAGCACCATCTACACAAAAAACCAACCTCTTTCTCAACTACAACAAGTTCCAATTTTACCTGGAAGAGCTCCAATTTGGCCGATGAAAATTTTCCAGAAATTCCAAGAACCCTAGAAATTGAAATTGTTAATTCGACCTCTACACTGCAGATTGAAATAAAAGACCTTAGGGGAAATGATCTATGTCAAAAACCGAACCTTCGACGCCAATTCGGTGGCTGGAGACTGCCGGAATCGGAAAATATCGACGTTGACTCAAAACTGCTACAGTGACAGTCCTCTTCTTCTCGTTGCTGCACCTTCTACAGTTCATATTAAGCTACGAAACGAACCCAGAAATGAAGAGAAGGAAGAGAGCTTTCCAATGACATCTTATACGTCAAAATCCGTCGCCGGATGGAGGAGTTATGGCCGGAAGAAGGTGAAGAGGTCGGAGAGGAAGAGAGAATCGGGGAGAGAGAAGGGAGAGGGCTCGGTAAGTTTCCTAAAATGGAAACTTACCACAATAACTCGGCTATTTATAGAAACTTATCATGAACAGTAACTTTAGTACTTTGGCCATAACTTTCGCATATGAACTCCGATTTTTACGTACCACATATGCAAGTGCTCGGTTTAACGTCCTCTACAACTTCTATAAAGAATATTTTCTCAAATTTTGACCCGAACAAAAAGTCATATTTTAGGGCCCCCTAAAAGTACTGAAACGACAGTAAAAGTGATAGTAAATGTCGTTTACCGTCCTAATGATTAGTAAATCAGTAAATTTAGGTTCTGGACGTAACATGATCCTTGGCAAAAACCGCACCTTCGACGCCAGTTTGATGGCCGGAGACGCCGGAATCGCTGGAAATCCCGATCTGCTACAGTGAACTTCACAGCTCAAAATCGAGCTCCTCCGGCCGAATTGCAGCAAAGCACCACCACTACGTGACAAGGATGAAGAGGCGAGCCTGTTGGTGCTCGGATTTCGTCATGGGTCGGCCAGAGAAGGAAGAAATCGGAGGAGGAAGAATCGGACCGAAGAGGAGAAAAGATCCGGGAAGAAGAGAGAGAAAACTGGGTAAGTTTCCAAAAATGGCAACTTACCACAGTAACTTTCTATATTTATAGAAACTTACCATGAATAGTAATTTTTACATTTTCGCTTATAACTTTCGCATACGAACTCCGATTTTTATGTATCAGATATGCACGCTCTCGGTTTAACGTCCTCTACGATTTTCATGAATGAAGTTTCCTCAAATTTTGGCTCGAACGAAAAGTCAACTTTTTAGGGCCACTAAAAGTATCAAAACAGAGTAAAAAGTGAAAGTAATTGTCGTTTACCGTTCAAATGACTAGTAAACCGATAAATTTAGGTTTGGGACGTGACAATCTAGCTCTTGTACTCTGCATAAGAAATGTTGCTTAGGATTTCTAGAATGGATTTGGAAAGTTTCAACTCATTTGGAGTTCATTTGTTCAAGCTTTTCTTCATAGTTCCACTCAAAGATTCTTCAAAATAGCTCGCCAAAACAGAAGAAAATAAGGTAGCTTATAGTATTCTGTTTTCTGCTTCTCCGCAACTGTTTTGCACGAATTTTTCCACAAGCTTTCCTTCTTGTTTCTGACTGCATAAATGGTCATCTTTCATCTTTTCATCACTATTATACATCCGAGCCTTAACTTGCCTCAATTGAGCTCCTATTTCTCCATGGTTGCTCCACAAACCTCCTAAAAAAAAAATAACAAAGTTAGTTTGATCTTTTTAATGAAATAACTAAGTAAAATTATAAGGGGTTAAACTATAAATTCGTCGTATTTTATGCTCCTATCAGAACTCTGATCTAATCCTAAACGTCGGCGCCCCTTCTTTTACTCCCGCATCGTATTCCCATCCGTGGTTGCAACACAGAAGGTAACCCGCCAGGGGCACATGGAATCCTTTAGGTTCTCAATCAACTTGGGTGCCCCCTGACGACGGGACAGGTTCACCTGTCTGCTACACCCTTGGCGACTCACGTAAACGAGTTCGTAGAAGTGAAATACCTCTGCCACGGTTGGCCCTTCACAGCCAGACAGACGCCAGAGCCAGTTCAACGCCATCAGCAATCGCCACATATTAGGATAAATTTGCCCAAAGGCAAGATCGAACTCGCAACCCAAGATTTTGAGGTTCGACAGTAGCGGAAGCGTGACCCCTGACCGAAGATGGCCTCGTGAATGGCGGCATGCCCCACTGGCAGAATAGAAGCCTCTCATCCCTCATCGGCGGACGTAACTTCACTGTGCCAAGAAGGCAAAACACCAGCTTCAGTCGGTTCATGATGACCACAGTCATCGGCCCTCCCGCCTCGTCAACTGGAGTACAGTCATGGAGGACCCAGGCTGACTCTATCTCTTCCCCGCCAGCCTTTTCCCTGCCAGCGGAGCCGCTAGCGGTGCTATTACTAGCTAGCCTATCCTCGCGCCGCTGGAGGGCTACAGTGTCCTCCCTTTCCCTAGAACTCTCTGGACGCCCAACAGGACCCATCGCTACTTCCCAGGGTATGGTCTTTAACTGCACGATGTTTAGCATTTCCGACAGTGAGGTTCCTGCAAGGGCAGACGGTTGCAACGAGTCAATAAATATCCTATCGAAACCATTGAGCGACACGTCAGACCCGGAACCCTCATTGCTCAAGATCTCTATGATGCTAGCCATCGCAAACACCCTAAAACCCAAGTCAGTCAGTTCCAAAACTATCTCAACTATCCTTATGACAGATTTTAGTCAAGAACATCAAGAACAACCATACCCAGAAAATCCAGAAAATACCAAAACAAGAACACAATGCATATACACTCAAAACCCAGATTCGACCATCTAGCAAATCCATAAACCTCAACTCTCTGTCAAACACCTAAACCCATCCCCAAAAATCATTCTAGACGCTCAGAACACACCAGGGAATGGCCGAAATCACTTAAAATAGGAAAAGCAGAAACTGACAAAAATAAGGAAACAGGCACGGAGCTCGGATTACCAACCTCAAATATCGAAACGTTGGTACGCTTGGAGATGTTCGCCTTCACTTCGGCAACTCTCTTGCTAAAACAGGGCAACGCTCTCACTCAATTTGCAGAACGCACTCCTTAACTCGAAGAAAGCAAAGTTTGAAGACGACAAGGTAGGTTTGAAGTGCAGAAGATGTCAAAACCCTGTTGAGTTTCCATCTCTTTTATGTCAACATCAAACAAATCTAAGCCGTCCGCTGAAAAACGACATCACACGACAGCCATACACGTGTACCACGATCACACTTACTCTCTGGATTAACCGAGGCAACGCCTCGGTTACAAAATCGATAATTACTGGCATTAATGCCGAAGATACGAGCTTGCAGAGGAGACGTTATCCCACACTCTAGCCCAATGCATGATGGCCACGTGTCGGGCGCTGTCAGACGTAGCGTCTATCTGAAGTAATAGTTAAAGAGCAAGTATACCAATCATCGAGATAGTCTCCGCTAAGCACAACACCGCTAGCAAGACTTCTACCTTTCATCTTGCAACCGAGAGTCTCTGCTAAGCGCAACACCACTAGCGGAACTTTTCTTCATCTTGCAAGTGAGATAGTCTTTGCTAATCGCAACACCGCTAACGGAACTTCTCCCCTTCATCTTGCAGGTGAGAGTCTCCGCTAAGCGCTACACTGCTAGTGGAACTTCTCTTCATCTTGCAAGCGAGATAGTCTTCGCTAAGCGCAACACCGCTAATGGAACTTCTCCCCTTCATCTTGCAAGTGAGATAGTCTCCTCTAAGCGCAACACCGCTAGCGGAACTTCTCCCCTTCATCTTGCAGGTGAGAGTCTCCGCTAAGCGCTACACTGCTAGTGGAACTTCTCTTCATCTTGCAAGCGAGATAGTCTTCGCTAAGCGCAACACCGCTAATGGAACTTCTCCCCTTCATCTTGCAAGTGAGATAGTCTCCTCTAAGCGCAACACCGCTAGCGGAACTTCTCCCCTTCATCTTGCAGGTGAGAGTCTCCGCTAAGCGCTACACTGCTAGTGGAACTTCTCTTCATCTTGCAAGCGAGATAGTCTTCGCTAAGCGCAACACCGCTAATGGAACTTCTCCCCTTCATCTTGCAAGTGAGATAGTCTCCTCTAAGCGCAACACCGCTAGCGGAACTTCTCCCCTTCATCTTGCAGGTGAGAGTCTCCGCTAAGCGCTACACTGCTAGTGGAACTTCTCTTCATCTTGCAAGCGAGATAGTCTTCGCTAAGCGCAACACCGCTAATGGAACTTCTCCCCTTCATCTTGCAAGTGAGATAGTCTCCTCTAAGCGCAACACCGCTAGCGGAACTTCTCCCCTTCATCTTGCAGGTGAGAGTGACAGGACCCGCCCCGGATTTCACCCTGAAATCCGAAGAGGCCCTGCGGGGCCCACTTTAGAAGAAATTCTACCAAAAATTTGACAGAACTTCCCCTAAAAATGGACAACCCAAAACCTGTAGAAAAATATCTACACTTCTAAATCATCCATCCTTATTCTCCTGGAGCCACCCTGCTTGCTACCGGTTTCCTACGTCGAGCAGTAGCTCGGCACGTCGCCGTGTACACAATTATAATTCGCGAATAACAATCCGGAAATTAAATACAATTCCCACATCAAATCCTCATAAATCAACATTTTCATTTCTTCTCCAATTTAACCCAAACTTTACCATTAGTAACAATTCATTAATTGAAGGTTTCTAGGGCAAAACTGAGAGAAATCCGATAGTGGAATTTCTCATAAACCAATAACCAAACTATTGAACTTCGGAAATTCTGATTAATATCCAAACCTCCTCCAATTTCCACCAAACACATATCCATAAATTCATAACAATATATATACTAGTCAATAGACCAAAACAACTCACCAGGATCGGCCGGAAGCGCCCTCACGCGCCGCCACAAGCAGCTGGGCCTGGCCCACGCGCTGCCGGTCAACCACCATATCTAGCTACCAAATTTTACCAGCATCAACAACTCAATATTCTAAGAATCTTTCATAACTGTGGCCAAGTCAGAAAATACCTCTAAGTGGCCGAACAATTAAGCAAACCGAAGTAGAGTAAAATTTTCTAATTGTCCTTTCTTCCTCCACGCTGCAAATCGCTTCAAGATATTTGGGGAGCTTCAAGTACGCCTCAAGACGCTTCTAAAAAGCCTGGCTTTGTCGCCAGAGGTGGCCGGAATTGAGGTCAACGGTCACTTACTACAGTAATCTTCTCGGCCTTGGTGCGCCATTTTCCGGCCAAGACGTCGTGATCTACCACCGTGGGGAGGTTGGGTATGGGCAGAGGAGTCCAACGGTTCCTGCCTTACGTTCCCAGGTGGCCGGAGGAGGAAGTTGCAGGGGTGAGGCCGAAGAGAAAGAGTGATGCGAGAGAAGAGATAGAAAGCACGGGGAAGGAGAGAGAGAAAGAAAAAGAAAAGTTACCGGCCAACAGTAGAAATTCAAATTTATACTACTTACTGTGAACAGTAACTTTCACATTTTCGCGTATAACTTTTGCATATGAACTCCGATTTTTACGTACCACATATGCACACGCTCGGTTTAACGTCCACTACTACTTTCATGAAGGAAATTTTCTCAAATTTTGACCCGAACAAAAAATCAACTTTTAGGCCCCCCCCCCCAAAATGTCAAAACGGAGCCAAAAATTAAATGTAAATGTCGTTTACCCATCAAAAGACTTGTAAACTGGTAAATTTAGGTTCGGGACGTCACAGAGAGTCTCCGCTAAGTGCAACACCGCTAGTGGAACTTCTCTTAATCTTGCAAGCGAGATAGTGTTCGCTAAGCGCAACACCGCTAGCGGGACTTCTCCATTTCATCTTGCAACATAGTAGTCTCCGTTGATTACAATACCACTCGCGGAGCTTCAACCAAGAAGGTCCCGGCGACACTTCTTACCACTTTCTATCAGCAGAGGGACTCTTACCAGCCGAAAATCTCGAGGCAACACTTCATCTTGACAACGACCGCCACATGGCGTTGTAGTCGAGCTTCGTTTTTCCGGGACAAGGGGACACATCAACAGTCTTTGACGACCCTGATCAGGCATTTTGACCCCCGCCACTCGAGTATCAAAGATTGAGCTCGCTACCCAACACCCGCGGCTCAACGCAAATCCCCTCATCAAATAATACGCCGGCCAAACAGAGGACTGTCTTAGCCGGGGAGTGGGGGCCATGATTGACAACGCACTGACACTAATTATGCTATCGCAAGTCTAGAAGAAGTAACACTTCAAATAGCTAGGCAACTCCCCAACCAAGATTTCCCTCCTTGACTGGGGACTTGTACTTACATGAGCATTTGCCAAGCATAATTAGCTATAATGTGCCATGCTCATAATACCGCCAGGTGTATCAACGACCATCAACGGCGTTACCTACGAAAACACCGCCAGGAGGGCTAGCACCTTAGCCCCGGCTTACCCCCAGATCACCGCTAACGCGCCGTCACACGCCGCGCCTAGATAGCCTCGCTGAAGCATCAGAAGCTGTGAACTGAACCCTATCAGTCCCACATCGAAAGCAGGGAAGAGATCATACTCTTCCCCACCTATAAAAGGTCCACTCCTCTCTCCTCATTAATTAAGCATTTACTACTTACCTACCGTTAGTTTGTCAACACAAACACATTGACTAACTTAGGCATCGGAGAACAGAAGACCGCCCAATGCGGTCTCCCTCTGACACCCTTTGTATTTTACTTGACAGATAGAGGAAGCTCTGAGAACATCACAAGTAGCGATCCGCCCACCAAACCAGCGTTAACCGAGATTTGGGCTACCGCTCAAATCTTAGAAATTAACAGTTGCTGAGTACCAAGCGCTAATTATGGGACTACAAATCGCAGCTAAAATGAAAATCTCAAATCTAGAGGTGTATGGAGACTTGAAGTTAGTAGTTGATCAATTACTAACTATCTATGAAGTGAAGAAAGAGGATTTAGTTCCTTATTTTCAGCTCGCCACACAACTCTTAAAGGGTTTTGATGCTGTCACACTAACGCATGTGCCAAGAAAAGAAAATCAAATGGCTGACGCTTTGACCAACTTAGCAGCAACTTTGGCGTTATCAAAGGATGAAATCATACACCTTCCAATCTGCCAACGGTGGGTCATACCTACAATCTCTGAGATTTGGCATGAAGACTCCAATGTTGTCTTTGTTTACATGATTGATGTTGATGACTGGAGGTACCCATTGATTGATTACCTCAAGCGAAATAAGCATTCTGATGACCCAAAGCAACGCTCGGACATAAGACGAAGAGTACCACGCTTCTTCTACTACAAGGAGACTCTTTATTGACGATCATTCGATGGATTGCTTCTTAATGTCTGGGGAAAGAAAAAGCTGCTAAGGCTATGGAGGAAGCTCATTCAGGAGTATGCGGAGCTCACCAGTCAGGTCCTACGCTCCATTTTCAAGCTACTAAAGAGGATGGGTTACTATTGGCCCACCATGGTTAAAGATTTCATGGAGTATGCACAAAGGTGTCAAGCTTGCCAGTTTCATGCAAAATTCATCCATCAACCACCATAGCCATTGCATCCAACGATTGCTTCCTACCCTTCGATGTGTGGGGACTTGATGCTGTAGGGCCCATCACTCCAAAATCCTCCGCCGGTCACTCATACATTCGAGCGTCTACGGATTCCTTTTCAAAGTGGGCAAAGGCGGTGCCTCTTAAGGAAATAAAGAAAGAAAACGTTATAGACTTCATCAAAGGGAATATCATTCAACGATATGGTGTTCCGCTGCATCATTACAGATGATGCCAACTACTTTTCCAATAATTCCATGGAGAAACTTTGTGAGAAATATCACTTCAAGCTACACTTCTCTTCTATGTACAACGCCCCGGCCAATGGGTTGGCTGAAGCATTTAACAAGACATTGTGTAATATTTTGAAGAAAGTTGTCAGCAAAACAAAAAGGGATTGGCATGAAAGAATGGGCGAGGCGCTCTAGGCCTATAGAAAGACATATAGAACTCCCACGAAACCTACACCTTACTCCCTTGTATATGGTGTTGAAGTTGTCTTACCCTTGGAGAAGCAAATTCCATCTATGAGGATTGCTTTGCAAGAAGGACTGACTAATGAAGAGAATGTCAAGTTACGCCTTCAGGAGTTAGAAGACTTAGATGAAAAAAGACTTAACGCGCAACAGCACTTGGAATGCTACCAAGCTCGAATGTCACGAGCTTTCAACAAAGGGGTTCGACCCCGATCCTTTCAAGTTGGTGACCTAGTGCTTGCCGTGTGCAGACCTATCATCATGACACACAAGACTGGTCCTAAATTCAAGTCAAAGTGGGTTGGACCTTATGTTGTCAGCGAAGTCTACACCAATGGAGCCTACAAAATTGTGGCAGAAGATGGCCTCAGAATTGGACCCATAAATGGAAAGTTCCTGAAGAAGTACTATGCTTGAAGAGCATAAGAAGACGCTCATATAGCCAACATGAGCCTAAACTGCACATAGCACACAAGAAAAAAAATTCCGTTGAGTTGAAAACCCGAAAGGGCGGCACAAGCAAAAAAAAGGACAAAAAAAAAAAAATTCACATCTTCCATAAATCCTTGAACTACATGATGACTTGATTCCTTCATTGGAAGGATACATAGGCAGCTTGGGAATAACAGTCTCAAGTTCAGTCACATCAAATAAAAATAAAGGGTTTGTTTACAATATAACATAAATAAATAGAAAGGGCTAAATACTAGTTAGTACCCTGTGGTTTAGGTCCAAAATCAATTCAGTCCCTGGACTTCTAATTTCATCAAAAACACCCCTGCACTTTCAATTTTGATCTAATAGGTCCAATTCGTTAATATTCTGTTATGGGTTCAAGTTATAGTTGGATTATTTGTTGAAAAATTATTTATTTTTATTAGTAAGACTCACTCCTAAATTGACTATGTAGACCACCTCGACACCACATCATAAAACATAAGCCATATATGAGCCACATTAACAAGTTAAATAACTCAATTGTTGGAAAACTAACAAATTGGATCTATTAGATCAAAATTGAAAGTGCAGGGGTGTTTTTGATGAAATTAGAAGTCCAGGGACTGAATTGATTTTGGACCTAAACCACAGGGTACTAACTAGTATTTAGCCCTAAATTGATCAATTGTGTCTGCAGTGTATTCATTTTGATTTTGGAAGTTTATGCAATTCAATTGAGGGCAAATAATATGATTATTGGAGGGCAATAATAAGATTACTAAGAGGCAATAAAATGTCTATTAGGGCAATAATCTTATTATTTATTTGGATAAACCTCCGAAAGCTTTCAAAATTCAAAACATCTTCATTTTTCACTTATTATTGATCCCCAATAACAAGTTTATTAGGGAGCAATAATATGATTATTGGGGGGAAATAATAAGATTATTGGGGGGTAATAAAATCATACACCCGAATCCGGTCACCAGTCCGGCAATTGGATTTGGGATTCCAATGACTGGTTGTCGGATTCCGGTCACTGGACGCCGGACTCCGGTCACCGGTCGTGGGAATCCGGTCACCAGTTGCAGGAGACCATGGACGGCCACTGGTCACCGGAGCACAGCAAGGTGGATGATGACTTCTCTCTCTAAGTGAGAAAGAAGGAGAGGGCAAAAAAGTCCTAAAAATAAATAAAAATAATAAAAAAAGAATTAATTAGGTATTAGGGAAATAATCTCTTAGAGTGTTTTGGATAAATGAGGTTAAAAAACTGTTAGTGGAGCAAGTAAGCAATTTTTAAGCTGAAATTGAGTAACTAATCATTTCCCTTTACAATATTATAGGTATATGAATTATATTGATTGGAGTAATAACAAAGTCGAAACCATTCATGTTGGAAATTAAAAAGAATGACGATCTAACTCTGATTTTGTTGGCAATTGAGGGACGTCTCCACTTTAAACTTATATAATTCGTCGGAAATGAATATTTTGGCACTCAGAAATTAATGGGAAGGTGTAAAGCGTACACGATAGCTTAGCTATCTAGTTCCACGTCTACGAAGTTATGCCAATTGATTGATCGAAATCCATTCTCCTATAGATTTTCGTTTCTGAAGCATACTACAAATTCATATCGACTTTTTTTTCCCCAATGTTCTCCATATATAACATATTTCACTATGATATTTCGCTGTCTATACTTACCCCGAAAGTGTTGCATTTGACTACAACGGTGCAACCTTCGTCGGGCTTGGAAGTGAAGGTTGGATGGTATCCCAAAATATATATATATTATAGTAGGGGAATGCTAGCTAGCTTCAAACGTACTCTACCTCCGTCTCAGCCAAACCAGCGTCACTTCAATAATTACACGTGGACACAGCATTTCAAGAAAACCTGATGGAGTTTTGCAATGTAATTAATACATGTGAATCAAATCAAAAATAGATCCTGAAAAAGCGGAAACAAAACATGGATTGGATTTTGTCGTCACGGGCCAGCCGGCCAGCTTTCTCCAGTTAAGAGAAGATCGACGATCGAATGGATCGATGTTACTGATCGAGTAGTTCGTGGAAACAATATTTGTTGGGAGGGTGAAAAGTTTTGGAAAAAGTGGGTTGTGTTGTAGTGAAAATGGAATTGCAGAGAGAATAGATGGGAGAATTGTGTGTGTTCTATTATTGATAATAGGTGTGTTTTATATAAGGATTTACAAATTACATAATTTTGTCATACAAGGAAATAGAATCAAATATAATTAGGAAATCTAGAACATTCTCTCCTATTATAACTCTAAAACTAAACCCTAGTTTGAAGAGGCACACTCAATGTCGATATCCTTCAACACTCCTTCTTGTGCTGCTCAAACTTGGTGATGACGCTTTGATCGTTGCCTCGTTAAAAATTTTGCCAGGTAATAAAAACCTTGTGGGACAAAAATAACCCTGGTCGAAGGACAAAAAGAGCACAACACGTCATTCACTCTTCGAGATCGATCATGTAGACATCATTCCTCCCCCTGATGTCGACATCTCTCCCTAATAGCTACAATCATGGAAGTTCGGAAAATTTTTTCAATCCGAGGCTCTTCATATGTTTCTCGAAGGTGGATTTTGATAACAACTTAGTGAATAAGTCCGGTACATTATCCTCTGATCGGATTTGATTCACTTCAATCTTTAGAAGTGATTGTTGTTTCTGATTGTAAATGCTTCGTGCTGATAACGTGTTTTTCTTGGTGTCAAGAATGGAATACGAACCCATGCCCTTTCAGACCAGTACCTGAAACTGGTGTCTTATACCAACTCGGCCATCTTGACCTGAAACTGGTGCCTTTCAACACATGCTCCAATTAGCTTATGGAAATTTTTTTCTCTGGATTAGCTCTTGGCATGATTCTTACTTGGAATTATTTAACCTTTTCGTCCATGCGGCTGACGTTGTCCTCATGAACCCAATGTTGGTGCCGAACATGAAGACGACGTTAATCATACCCCTACAAAAACACCTTTTACATGACATCGATTGCATTTGGATGGTGAATTTGCTCCTTCGAGTTTTCCCCACCATTTGGTTTCTTCATTGATTGCTACTGAAGTCTGCGAACCTTTTCACCTTCCGTCCCAAGATTTCTACTTTTCACTTCTGCAATCTCGATTAACCCAGGGAGTAATTCTTATCCTATTTTTAGCCTCTGCTTTTTTCCCCTGTGCTGTTTTTGTTTGGCATGCTTGTGTTTTAATTGGTCTTGGTGTTTGCCCCGAGCTGCTTAGACATTTGATCTTTTCTGTGTTTCTTGTTTTTCTAAGTCTAGATTTTTTGCCAATATTTCCCTTTTCCTAGTAACCAGATTGGATCTGAGTCCATCCCAGTGGTTATAGGAGATAATACCATCAATATTGATAGGTTTGCTGTCCAAGTTGATATGCCACCACCCCCACCTGATTTCAACAACTACTATTCCAGGTTTAGTCTTGTGGGGAAAATATTTGGAGCCTTAGTCTCTCCAGATGTTGTTCTCAGCAAGTGTTCGGAACTCTGGTATAACCTTAAGGGAGTCATCAATATGACTAGGTTGGCAAACAATTGGTATTGTTTTGAGTTTAACAATGAAGATGATGTCCTCTTCATCCTTCAAAATAGGCCTTGGTACATTAGGAGCAGGCTTTTCTGGATCCAACGGTGGACTCCAGAGTTTGATGCCACAACCAATGTTATCGACCGCTTAATGGTCTGGGTTAGACTACCTAATCTGCCTCTACCTCATTGGAATGAGTCCTCCCTCAAGTACCTAGGACAGTATCTTGGTAGTTTTGTTCTGGCTGATGAGCTCACCCTATCAGGCAAAAAAACAATGTTTGCAAGGATCAAGATTGAGCTAGATCTGCGCTATCCTCTGAAAAGGACGGTCTTGGTTAATAACCCTGATGGTAAGTCCTCAACTTTTGTATTGGTCTCTTGTGAAGTAATTTTCGAGGTGTGTTTTAGATGTGGCCTCTACCGCCAAAAGAATCACGTCTGTCCTCGAAGAAATATTAAGGACAATTTCTTCATGGTTGAAAGAATGGAGAATGAGTAGGCAGTTTATCTAGTAGACCTGGCTAATAATGAGTTCATTAAGCCTCTACTGTCAAATGATATCTCAATCATCTTCCCGCAACCAATGTTTAATTATTATGATGCGGGAAATTATGGAACCAATACGAGAACCTTTTCTGCAAACTCTGGAGATCAGGATCCAGATCAAGGCCATGGTTCTTGGAAGATTGCTTCTTAAAGGGGAAAGGGGAAAGGGCAGTTTTTCCCAAAAAATGGTGCTTTAAAACAAGGTCCCAATACTGCCAATCTTAAAGGGTCAAATGTCGTTCTCCCGGGTGTCTCTTTTAAGGATGTTGTTGCTGGTACTTCGGTTGCTGCGGTTGCTATACCCGTTCTTGCTACGGCCAAACAGAAGGATGTTGTTGTTCTCTCCTCGGACTCCTCTCAGGAGGTGGATCAGTACCTTGATGGTTTTGAAGTCCCTAAATTTGGGATATTGATGCTCTGTTGAAAGATGAGGCTAATTGCCCCGTTCTTGGCTCTAGTGGTTCCAGTCCTGTGGCCTCGAGCCCTAAAAAATGAACTAGGCAGATGTTAGAACTTATGGAAACTAGTGAGAGCCAAGATTTAGGATCAACCTCCAACCACTCTGTTAAGCCATGCGATGACTAAGTTGGAATAGCCAGGGTACTTCCTGGCCTGGGTTTCTAGCTCAGCTTCAATACTATGTGATTGGACTGCAGCTAGATGTTTTGTTTGTTGTAGATCCCAGGACACCTGACATTAGTCAGGTTAATAAAATTTCTTCTTGTTTTGCTTTCTATTTTGATAAGCGTGACTATGTGCTTTCTGATAGACAATCCGGTGGACTCCTTTTACTTTGGAATTCTTCTACTGTTAACCTTTCTATTATTCATTACCATGACCGTTTTATTCATTGCAGTATCACAGACTCTGTAAGAAATTTCAATTGGTTTGTCACTTTTCTTTATGCGTTCCCTCAAAAACAGCTACAAATTCAACTTTGGAATGATGTTATTTCTTTGCAACCTATTAATGGAGATCCTTGGATTTTAATGGGTGCTTTAACAACATTGTTTCTGCTTCTGAGAAGTGTGGAGGTTTACCTCCGTATAATATTTACATGCAAGATTTCATTAACTTCATGAATAGCTTAAATATGATTTCTTTATGAGCTGAAGGAATTCCCTTCACCTGGTCAAATAAACACCAAGATCAGACAGTTATTTATGAACGACTTGGCCGGGTTACTGCTAACCCTAGTTTGGTCTGAAATTTCCAGAACTTTTATCTCCAGAATTTGCCAATTGTGGGATCAGATCACGGTCCCATTTTGCTTAGTACTTGCTCAAAACAACAACTGAAAGCTCGCTCTTTTAAACTTGAAGCGATTTGGTTTGATCAACCTAATTTTGTTGACATTGTTAAACAGTCTTGGAATGTGGATTATGATAATGACCCTTTTAAAAATTTCTTAACTGTTACAGGTGCTTTTACCCACAAACTGGCCTTTTGGAGCAAGGAGCAATATGGAAACCTTTTCAGGAACCTCAATAGTTTACAGCGTGATCTTAGTTTTTACCAGAACCAGTTAATGATGTTTCCTACCTCCAATTTTTTGCAAAACAAGGTTCTGAGTCTCACCCACTCTTTCTTACAGTTGGAGAAAACAGAAGCACTTTATTGGGCACAGAGAGCAAAAGCCAATTGGTTGGCGCTAGGGGATAAAAATACCAAATTCTTTCAGACTCAAGCGAGTCTAAGGAAAGGCATGAACAAAATCCTTAAGATTAAAAACAATCTGGGATATTGGTTTGATAGTCATGATGATATTAGTAAGGTTTTTGTTCAAGAATTCCGGGATAGATTTAAAGCTTCTAGCTATTTTGATGTGCAGACAACCTTTAATTTTACTAAGGTTATTGAACCTATTATTGGAAACTCAGACAATGACTCTCTTATGAAACCAGTTACTTTGGAAGAAATCCATTCGGCTGTTTCTGCTATTAGGGGTCCTAAGGCACCGGGTCCTGATGGAATTCATGCTCTCTTTTACCAGAAACATTGGAATCTGGTTCAGGATAAAATTAGTAAGATGGTTATTGATTTCTTTCAAAATAATACCTCCCTACAGCCTATTAATCATACTAATATTTCTTTGATTCCTAAAGTTGATGCTCCTGAGATTGTCAATCATTATAGACCAATAAGCTTGTGTAATGTTTCTTACAAGATCATTTCTAAAATTCTGGTCACTAGACTGAAGCCCTACTAGAGAATTGCATTTCTAAAAACCAGGGAGCTTTTGCACCTGGTAAGAATATTACTGATAACATATTGATTGCTCACGAACTGTTTTCCTCTTTCAATAAGAAAAAAGCTAATTCTGGGGCCATGGCTTTAACTGGATCTAGAAAAGGCTTACGATTATTTAGACTGGATTTATATACGCATTTGCCTTCACAGATTTGGGTTTTGCTCACAGTGGATAGATCGTGTTATGATTTGGGTTTTGCTCACAGTGGATAGATCGTGTTATGATTAATGGTAAGCAAGAGGGTCACTTTGCCCCTTCTAGAGGAATTAGGCAAGGTGATCCTCTTTCCCCCTATATTTTTATTCTTTATATGGAACCTTTCATTCGTAATCTAAATGTTGCCACCAGCAAGTCAAAGAATCATATTGGCATTCTTTCTTCTCCCAAAGGTTTTAGAATTTCAAATTTGCTATTTGCCGAAGATTGTCTGATTTTTGCTAGGGCCTCCAACAAAGCTGCTACTTGTTTAGCAAGTTTCTTGCAGACTTTTGCACGGGCTTCAGGTCAGAAAATTAATTATGATAAGTCCTCTATCTTTTATTCTACTGGAATCACTAATAGAACTAAAAATGATATTACAAATAGACTGCAAATACAACATAGCTCAACTATAGGAAAGTACTTGGGCATACATAACATTGTTTTTTGGAAAGATCCCCTGAATGCTAAGGAGCTGTTAATAAAGATTTCCAGTAAGCTTAATAGCTGGAAGAAGGGAACTCTATCTAGAGCTGGTAAGTTGACTCTAATCAATTCTAGCGTTTCTGGAATACCTAACCATGTTCTTTCCTGTTTCAAATGTCCTAGTAAGGTCACCAAAATTATGGATTCTGAAACTTGAAAGTTCTTATGGGGGCAAGATGACAGGACCCGCCCCGGATTTCACCCTGAAATCCAAAGAGGCCCTGCGGGGCCCACTTTAGAAGAAATTCTACCAAAAATTTGACAGAACTTCCCCTAAAAATGGACAACCCAAAACCTGTAGAAAAACATCCACACTTCTAAATCATCCATCCTTATTCTCCTGGAGCCACCCTGCTCCCTATATCACAACATCTCACATCTCTCATTTCATAAACAATTCTGAATTTAAGAATATTAATCTCATAAGTTATCAGAGCAATCTAATGTACAAGCGTACAAGAGAAAAGAAAACAAGATGAACGACCAATACTTTTATAATGCGGGAGCTATGACAGCTATGCCTCAACCCCAAGTACGCTCAACCTCAAGCTAAACTGGCCTGCAAACTGGGCATTTAAAACCGAAGGGCCCAGGGGAAAACATTTAAAATCCGTTAGAGTGAGTGGACAAAAAAATAAGTAATTTCAAATGAATAAGTAAAACTTAATGCTTTCCCAAGTTATTCACTAAAATCTCGCATGCAGTAACAATCTTGAAAACACTCTTAATCATCCTCTTTACCGAAATCTCAATCACGTAAAAATAGAGCATCTTGAAATCTCTTCCTCAATCCTTATAAAAACATCCTTTTCATGAGGCTCGTTTGATGACTAGAAAGGACTGCTGTCTAGTCATCTCATGCCTTCTAGTAGGGACTGCCACCCAGATGACGCATCGGAAAGGACTGCCAACCGGAATAGGAGGAGGTGGATAGATGGGACTGCCAACTAGCCACATGTAGTAGACGGGACTGCCGACTAACCACAGGTAGTAGACGGGACTGCCGACTAGCTACCTCATGTCATCTAGAAGGGACTGCCAACCAGGTGACGCATCGGATAGGACTGCCAACCGAGCTGTAGTCTGGAAGGGACTGCCAACCAGACTATTACCTAGAAGGGACTGCCAACTAGGTAAGATACGCATGCGCCAAAACTGGCCTCCTTAATAAACTGAATAGCCTCCTTAATAAACTGGAACCTGGAAACAACCTCTTTCAATTACTTGCTTTCGGAAAGAAACTCGCTGTTACTTCAATAAAACATTAAAAATTTACCGAAAGCATAACTCAGGATTATCTCGCTAAATCAAACCTCAATATCTCAATACATCCTCGAAAGCATCCTCGAAAGCATAAAATCAAATACTCTGTAAAGCAATAAATGCTTTCGGAAAGAAAACTCAATCTAACTTCAAAGCTGATAAGTACGGAGCTCAAAGCTCAATAAATCTCGATAAATCAATCATGCTCAAATAATTGCTAAATCCCTCGCACTCGTATATCTTCATAAAAACTGATATTCGAAAACAATAATTCTCATAATATTTTTCCCAATCAGTCACTTCCCGAAAATCATTTCCCAACTCAATAACGCATGAAAGACTATCTCAAAAATCTACTAAAAGCCCTCGGGAAGGAATTTCAATACCAATCTCGTAATTCATAAATAAATCTCGATAAACTAAATCTCATAAAACCATAAAACTCAATAATTCAAATTATAAATTAAATCTCAATCGGAAAATGCTAATATACTGCATGCACAATTAATTTAAAATAAATGTCCACTCACAGTA
>BDJD01007101.1:37936-52533 GCA_002564525.1 Rosa multiflora
GCCACCAGCAAGTCAAAGAATCATATTGGCATTGTTTCTTCTCCCAACGGTTTTAGAATTTCAAATTTGCTATTTGCTGATGATTGTCTGATTTTTGCTAGGGCCTCCAACAAAGCTGCTACTTATTTAGCAAGTTTCTTCCAGACTTTTGCACGGGCTTCAGGTCAGAAAATTAATTATGATAAGTCCTCTATCTTTTATTCTACTGGAATCACTAATAGAACTAAAAATGATATTACAAACAGACTGCAAATATAACATAGATCAACTATAGGAAAGTACTTGGGCATACATAACATTGTTTTTTGGAAAGATCCGCTGAATGCTAAGGAGCTGTTAATAAAGATTTCCAGTAAGCTTAATAGCTGGAAGAAGGGAACTCTTTCTAGAGCTGGTAAGTTGACTCTAATCAATTCTAGCGTTTCTAGAATACCTAACCATGTTCTTTCCTGTTTCAAATGTCCTAGTAAGGTCACCAAAATTATGGATTCTGAAACTCGAAAGTTCTTATGGGGGCAAGATACTTGCTCCCCACCAGTAGCCTGGAGGCATATCTGTAAACCGAAAAGCCTTGGAGGGCTTGGTATTCTACCAACAGCTTATTTTAATAAGGCTGCCCTTGCAAAGCTAGGATGGAAAATAATTTCTGATAATAATAACTGGTGGGTTGATATTGTTTGCAGGAAATATCTCCGAAAACACTCCTTTTTTGACCAAAAACCTAGAGCTAATCACTCTATGGCCTGGAGAGGAATTCTAGATAGCAGAGATATTCTAACTCAGGGTATGCAGTGGATTATAGGTAATAGAACGACTGTGAAATTTTGGACTTTCAATTGGGCCTATCAATTCCCTTTGTTTAATCTTGTGCCTCAGACTCTTACAAACTCTATTGATCTAAATGAGAATGTTAGTGATTATATTATTAATGGTTGCTGGAATATTGCAAGACTAAATCTGGTTTTACCTCCAGAGGTGGTGAATCATATCTTTGGTATACCGTTACCGGCTTCCATTATTTTGGATGAATTTGTTTGGGGCCCTTCCCCTAATGGTAAATTTACAATAAAATCTGCTACTTGGATGCAATGTGATTGGACTTCTCCTGTGGAGAGAGGTAAAATACTGAATATTATCTGGAAATTGTGTATCCCACCTAAGACTAAAATTTTTGCCTGGCTTCTGTCTAGGAAGAGACTGAAAACAAGATCTAGAATTGCTCGTTTTAATTCTGACTTTAATGCATCTTGCCCTTTTTGTTGCACTGGGGTTGAGGATATAAACCACCTCTTTCTCTCTTGCCCCTTTGCTGCAAAAGTCTGGCAGGCTGCTGGGTTGAATATTCAAGACATTACTTGTTTTGATGACTTACTCATGTGCAAGTCACATGCTTCAAACTTTGGGCGAAACTCTCCCAAAATGGGCCGATTCAAAATCCATCTTATGTATTGCCGAAATTCCTTCAATAATCTAGAACATTGTTAAACTATCTTGAGTCATCTTCAAGACACAACATCTCATAGTCTCACCAGGTCTCCTAGCAGCATCAGGACTCCTAGTGTCTTCAGGTTTCCTAGTCCAACTGGGACTCTGTCATTTCTCATTTCCGAACATCATTTTTTCGAGCTAACTCCTAGTTGCATTAGGATTCCTACTTCAATTAGGATTCCTTTTCCTGGTAGAACTGGGAAAACTTCATTTCTCCATTTCTTCTCATTTTTGCGCAAATAACTCTTTGCCTTCCATTTCCAGACTCAAAACTACCTAAAAACATAAAACAAGTTAGAAATGATATTTTAAGGAAATAACTAAGCAAAATGTAGAGAGAAATGTACTTAAAATGTAGTAGAATTCAGTCTCAACATAAACGCTCAAAGTACTGCATGCATAATTTATTTTAAAATCAAATGTCCACTCACAGATTTGCGGCTAAGACGGTCGTCCAGTGAAATCCTTCCGAAACTAGATCTACATATCGTCCTGACAAACTGATATTTTAAATAACTGTTCTCGTTAATCGAAATTAAATTGGCGATAATAAAAGCAAAACCCTAAAACCAATAATTCATCAGAAGCTCAAAATCAAATGAGCTCAAACTTCATACGTCATGGTGACGCAATAATTATAACAACCCATTGAAAGCTAGAGTCGATCCGACTGTCGGATCTTCAAAAATCAAAACCTGAACTTCCCGAAACTTTGGAAATTACTATCATTCTCAAAATTTGCACCAATTGAAACAAAGTTAATACCTACACGCTAGTAACGATATGCTCGACCCAACAAACCAAACTAGGATGCCGGGAACGGCCACTGAGGACTGCGCCTGGGCCCCACGCACCGCAACCCCGATTTGGTCACCAAATTTCATCAACACAATCATCTCAATATTCCCAACAACTTTCTCAATTATGACAAAGCTCAATTTTAAGTCAAATTATCATAATTTACCTAGAAGCCCTAGATTTCTTCTCGACGTCGATTCACCTTATTCTGGAAAAATTGGCGCTCCACTTGTTGGGTTCAAACCACGAAGAAGAGAACTTCAAGTGTGGGTGGTCGCACTACCTGAGGTGGCAGGAAAGCCTAAAAACACATCATTGGAAAACTAGCTTGCTGGGCTTCCTACTGCTGAAATTGGCATTGACAGGACCCGCCCCGGATTTTACCCCAAAATCCGAAGTGGCCCTGCGGGGCCCACCTTAGAAGAAATTCGACCAAAAATTTTGGCAGAACTTCCCCTAAAAGTAGGCTAACCAAAACCTGTAGGAAAACATTTACACTTCTAATTCATCCATCCTTATTCTCCTGGAGCCACCCTGCTCCCCAAATCAACATCAACCAAAAATCACAATCCACAAATCTCATCTTAAGACATGAATTTCACGGTCATCAGAGCAATTCTAAAATAGAAGGTGTAATGGAATAAAGAGTAAGGAGGATAAAGGATCGATAAATCCTACAATGCGGAAGCGGTGATAACTTTGCCTCAACTCCATGTACGCCCTACCCCGACTGATCTAGCCTGCAAACTGGGCATTTAAAACCGAAGGGCCCAGGGGAAAAGTATATGAAAACGTTAGCGTGAGTGGACAAAAATAAACAATTTTAAACAAAATAGATTTTATACTTTCCCACATTTATTTCTTTAAAAACTCCCGATGCATGTAGTAATTAGGAAAACAAACCACGAGAAGCTCCGCTCAAGAAAAACCGACTAGCCCCGCTAGTCACAAACAACTGAGAGGAAAGATCGAAACTCGATACTCAACAGAATAAGACCAGCCCCGCTGGTTAAACGGAAAACCGGACTAGGCCCCGCTAGTCAAGTCATGATAGGATATGGGGAAGAGATATCACCATACGGGTAATGGAGCCTCCCAGGCTCTACCTACCCTCGACTGCCACTAACACATAGATTGTGCGAGGAGGAGAACATTACCTTGACTGCCACCCACGTGAGGAGGAGAATCAACTACCTCAACTGCCACTCACAAACACAAAGTCAGTGAGGAGGAGACCTAATCACATGACCCGCGTATGGTGAGGAGAAACCATCGAAAACCAGTAAATCTAGAAGTTTCCGCACATTTCTCACGAGATAAAATCAATGTATTCAACGACGTGACCCCGCACGCCAAAATTACTCTCAATCTCAAAACAAATAAGTGAGAAATAATAATAAATCGACGACGTATCCCACACGCCAAAATATTCTCAAATCCGTAACCAAAACCGGAAATTAGTAAAAGCAAATCCATTTCCAACAAAAATCTCTCAATATCTCCAAGAACAAACCAAAATCCAAAATCATTAATTAGGCATTCCCAATGCCAAACCGAAGGTCGAAAAACAATTGAGAATATCCAACTCCATCGAAACTCATCTTAAAAATCTTCCAGGAGCTTAACTCAGCGATTAGATATATACTTAGTTCCGGATATTACCTCAGAAATAAGTAATTCATCAAATAATATTACCTCAGGGATGTGGTCTACGGCTCAAGGCTTGCAAAATAGGCCAAGAAACTCCACCTGGGTTGGCCGGAATCTGGAAAATTTTTCAGAAAACTCGAGCTGCTACAGTAAACTTCACGGCCTCGGTTCTTCCTTTTCCGGCCACGGCGTGACGACCGACGACCACCAGCGTGATGAGGAGGAGGAGACACGTCGGTGAAGCTTCATTTCACGTCATTTGGTGGCCTGAGTGGAGAGAACAGAAGAGTTGCAGAGAAGAGAGAAACCGAGAGAGCTCGGGGAGGAGAGAGAGAGCTTTTTAGGGCCACTAAAGTTACCGAAAAAGAGTAAAGGTAAAACAAATTGTCGTTTACTGTCCAAATGACTAGTAAACTGGTGAATTTAGGTTCAGGACGTTATAATCTCCCTTCCTTATAAAAATTTCGTCCTCGAAATTTCATATCGCTGAAGAGTACACACCAACCGGAAGTACACATCATTAACACACCAATCTCACTACAGTGGAAATGGTAAGGCTTAACAATCCATAGAGTCTCTGACCATCCCAACTACTCTAGCAAATCACAACATGTATAAAGCTCAGATAGCACAAGGTGTTGACATCACAAGTCATTCGGTTGGAAAGAGGTATTCATAATCTTTTCATATAACTTTTATGGTGAAGATCCACTATGTTCATCAATAACGTGATCATAACCACTAGGTGATCACTGCTAACTACAAGCCCAAGACAAGTAGTTCCTTAACTACCACAAAAACAACACTTTCTTTTGTCTGTTTGTATTTAAATTTCTGATCAAATGTCATTTCACGTAAATATCTCATTGTGACCACGAGTATCAAAGGGTAGTTCGCTCAAATTGATCAATTTTTAATCGTATAACCTGTTGACTGCCATAAGGCAACACCCTTCAGGTACTACTCATCTGTTCATGTTCAAATCCCTGTACATGTACTTCTATCATAATATTTCACTCTTTTCTTCGTGTTCCATGATTGTACTATTCCAACAATCAATATCAAACTACAAAGTACTTAAATATAGTCAACTTTTCTTCCTTGACTCAAAATCGACATTCCCAAGCAATACTTGTCCTATACCAAGCTGGGAATAAAGACTATTGAAAGTCCGTTCTCTAACAACACTTATTTAATATAATTCCTGCTTCAACAATAACAATTTCAAAGACCATACTACGCGAACAAAATTTTGCACCACAATTTCTCAAGCGCTGCCTATCTCACAAATTAAATCATAGGAAACTGAGGATTCACACTCCTGCTGTCAATTTAATTTCCAATAAATCGTAGGTATATGCCCAGGTATGGAATTCGAAGAATATTGGGTTGTGTGCAATTCACCCCAAATCTTTCCTCGAAAAACAATTCAAGCTAAACAAGAAATAATGTGGTCCGAAATTTCAACCTTGACCATTCCTTCTTTAAATACTCATACCTGAGATAACAAAGTCTGAAAAGAGTGTAAACTAGAAAATGCATTTCAATGGTTAGCTCCGATAACACATGGTAATGGCATCACAAACCACCTTATTAAAATTATAGCATTCAAAACTTCCTCATAAAAGTCGCTTAGTGAAAAACCAATCCATTCCCCATCAATATTGTGATAACCACAAGATGGTCATTGCTAGTCAACAATTCCAAAACTACTTCCTTGTTTGTTTGTGCTCAAATTCCTAATCGAAGGTCGTTCACATAAAGGTCCCATAGTTGTCAACACACAAAGGTTGACCTCGAATGAACCCTAAAGTTCTTAATCAAGTAGGTTATGGAGCCACTACACTTTTGCTGCGCTACTCTGACACCTGACTAAAATCATTGATCAAGCCATGAGATGACGTTCTGAGTCGACTAGGAAAACTCATTTGATAGTTGCCCTGCTGGCCACACTTATAATATCTCATACTGGCTAACTAGCGTTGTCCCTCACAAACTTCCTATAATTGTAATGTAGTGGAAAACTCTTCCAAATCAAATATGTTTCCAGGAATCTACTAATTATCAACGTTTCCAATCCAAACTGTTAAAATTCCTCATGAAAGTGTTTATTTAATGGCACGCAATGAGTATCACGTCGTTCGAAACCCGGTGCAAAGCAATAGCCGTCACTACTCATTCTATTGCAACCCAAATATTCAAATTCAGGAGGAGGTGCATCGCACTAAAACTGTTCTTAGCTGAGGCTACACTTCTTTAATAGTCCTAGATCTGAAATCTGGTTGAATCCATGTTGTTCTCGTTGATCTCTATTGCCCCCAAATGATATTCTGAATTACTAGATGTTAGCCTCGAATTTTGATCAATCCAAAATAGAATAGCTTTCTTAATAAGTTAGGAAAACTCTCTCTGATAACTACTTCACCAGCCCTAAGTAGCAATATCTCCAACCATCTGACAAAACCTCATGACAATTTCATTACAGATACGACATTGCGGAAATTTTTCCAAACCCTGTATGTACCAAATCCTTTAATGGACTACGACATCTCCAACAACACTACTCGATGCTCCAAATCCGATCCAAGAGTTGACCAACTATAAAAGAAATTCAATTCTTGAAATGAACGATTCTCAAACTGAAACCTGGCCAGACATTATAATTTGATTGATTTCATAGTAACCTCGCCGAACTCAAACATTCCAAAAGAAAGGTTTACCTCTATTCGTGACTGAAAAACCCCATGTGCAAAGCAACCGGTAAATGGTTCGATAGGTAAGCAAAAGTGCATCTGTGCAAAGCAACCGGTAAATGGTTCGATAGGTACGCAAAAGTGCATCATATTACGTGAGCGTAAAGCACCTCAAATACTGCAGAGAAGAAAATCGACTCGCGAATTAAGGAAAAAGATATCGAAGCAATAACGAAATCCACAAGCAGGAAAGAAATTCTTTCATAGTCCCCAAAAGACTCATTGAGAAAACCATTATTGAATGCTGGTGGAATTCCAAAACTTATTGACTAGCATCGCCCAGCAAGGAAACTGTCACCAGACCTTCTTCGTTACTCTAAGCTTCAAAACTTTGATCATAACCACATCACATAGTACTTCCACTTGAATTACTACAGACACTCCGTGGTGATATTACAACCAGTTCTTGATCCCAAGTTCAATGATTTCACCCAAACGGATATCCAATGACACCAAATAGTACCTTCATGCGCTGTTGAGGCAATCGCAACCGTTGTAAAACGATCCGAATGTCCTCAATTTTTGCAACCTTTCAAAACCTCAATTCTCACTTTTGTGCTTTTAGTCTATTGCAAATTCCTAAATTTTGCTGCGCCGATCATCCTCCCCTGACAACATCACCCACCATAAGATGGACACCCGTCCAACATTATGTATCTCTCTCAGCGATACCAAGATCCGATAGTGGTCCCACCACACTTCCAATCAAATCCCAAGTTCAACCCGTAAGAGGTTTGACTCAAAATATAACTAGAACTCTGGTCAATCTATGACCTGAATTACTTCATGAATCAGTTGGGAAAATCCACGTCCTTACTACTCTTACAAAATCTCCATCATTCAATCTATCAATTGTTCCATCAAGAACTTACTACATTTCAATTCCTATGACCCCATGATTCAGAATTCAAATCAAACTTCGTATCACATAGTAATTCGTTTGAACCACTATGGATACCCAACGGTGTCACTACCGTCAATCCCTGAAGTTGTGTTAGACCATTTCACCGTAAATCAATAACCAAAAACACAAAATCTCGGACAATACCCTCACTTGGACAAAACTATGTCCACTAATCATGGTCAGGTCAACAGACCAACGTGTCCAAATAGAGGAAATTTCCAATCCGGTTTTATTTGTAATTTGCAAAGTATCATTCCAAAAGGACGCTCATAACACCAACCACGTCTACATGACACATCCCCCGTAACTCGGTTCATGGTTAGAACCACAATTACTATTAGTTCCACATCAAACCACAATTCTAATTCCAAGTATTCGGAGACAGCCCAAAGCTATAGTCGCTCGTCTCCGATACCCAAACATGAAATTGAACTCCATTCTCGCACCTTAAACCCAGCTCCAGCAAACTTATGGGCATCGAGGAAGCAATAACCATAACATTTCCTCGAATCATATCATAGCACAATTCGAAATTGTAGAGTAGTCTTACTCTACCATCAGTAGGGAAATGTGCAAAACATGCGAATAATCCGCTGCACAACGAAAACCCTAGGAGGTCGGCGTACAAGAGGCATAGCACCTAAAGGAACACCACTAGTCATGTACCGTACTCACTTAATGAATACATCAGCACCGAAGAGTACACGATAGGGAACCACTGCAGTCGAGCCATCACTCAGGAGGTACTGTGTAACATCAAGCGGGTAGGGTAACAGGATAGAAACAAGTCTACAGAATTTAACAACCTCATGCTCTGATATTGACATTGACAGGACCCGCCCCGGATTTTAGCCCAAAATCCGAAGTGGCCCTGTGGGGCCCACCTTAGAAGAAATTCAACCAAAAATTTTGGCAGAACTTCCCCTAAAAGTAGGCTACCCAAAACCTGTAGGAAAACATTTACACTTCTAATTCATCCATCCTTATTCTCCTGGAGCCACCCTGCTCCCCAAATCAACATCAACCAAAAATCACAATCCACAAATCTCATCTTAAGACATGAATTTCACGGTCATCAGAGCAATTCTAAAATAGAAGGTGTAATGGAATAAAGAGTAAGGAGGATAAAGGATCGATAAATCCTACAATGCGGAAGCGGTGATAACTTTGCCTCAACTCCATGTACGCCCGACCTCGATTGATCTAGCCTGCAAACTGGACATTTAAAACCGAAGGGCCCAGGGGAAAAGTATATGAAAACGTTAGCGTGAGTGGACAAAAATAAACAATTTTAACCAAAATAGATTTTATACTTTCCCACATTTATTTCTTTAAAAACTCCCGATGCATGCAGTAATTAGGAAAACAAACCACGAGAAGCTCAGCTCAAGAAAAACCGACTAGCCCCGCTAGTCACAAACAACTGAGAGGAAAGATCGAAACTCGATACTCAACAGAATAAGACCAGCCCCGCTGGTTAAACGGAAAACCGGACTAGGCCCCGCTAGTCAAGTAATGATAGGATATGGGGAAGAGATATCACCATACGGGTAATGGAGCCTCCCAGGCTCTACCTACCCTCAACTGCCACTCACACATAGATTGTGCGAGGAGGAGAACATTACCTTGACTGCCACCCACGTGAGGAGGAGAATCAACTACCTCAACTGCCACTCACAAACACAAAATAAGTGAGGAGGAGACCTAATCACATGACCCGCGTATGGTGAGGAGAAACCATTGAAAACCAGTAAATCCAGAAGCTTCCCCACATTTCTCACGAGATAAAATCAATGTATTCAACGACGTGACCCCGCACGCCAAAATTACTCTCAATCTCAAAACAAATAAGTGAGAAATAATAATAAATCGACGGCGTGTCCCACACACCAAAATATTCTCAAATCCGTAACCAAAACCGGAAATTAGTAAAAGCAAATCCATTTCCAACAAAAATCTCTCAATATCTCCAAGAACAAACCAAAATCCAAAATCATTAATTAGGCATTCCCAATGCCAAACCGAAGGTCGAAAAACAATTGAGAATATCCAACTCCATCGAAACTCATCTTAAAAATCTTCCAGAAGCTTAACTCGGTGATTAGAAATATACTTAATTCCGGATATTACCTGGGAAATAAGTAATTCATCAAATAATATTAAAAAAAACAAAATCAACCTTTGAAACTCATTATTGAAAGCAAAACCACGATATAAATTGAAATCAAATTCTGAAATTAATTCATTTGCTCAAAAAGTAATATGAATAATCACTAGAGCATTATTTTAAGAAAATAAATGCATGCATCATTATTTAAAAACAAAAGTCCACTCACAGTACTATTCTGACGATCACGCATTCGTGTTCAGTCATCGACCAATAGCTCGGTAAGCTGTCCTTCAATCCGTCGTTTTCTTTGTGTTTTCTGGAAGAAAGCTTGGAGGGATGTGGTCTACGGCTCAAGGCTTGCAAAATAGGCCAAGAAACTCAGCCTGGGTTGGCCGGAATCTGGAAAATTTTTCAGAAAACTCGAGCTGCTACAGTAAACTTCAAGGCCTCGGTTCTTCCTTTTCCGGCCACGGCGTGACGATCGACGACCACCAGCGTGATGAGGTGGAGGAGACACGTCGGTGAAGCTTCGTTTCACGTCATTTGGTGGCCACAGTAGAAATTCGAATATATACCATCTACTTGCTACAGCAACTTTTGTATTTCCCCTATAACTCTCGCATACAAACTCCGATTTTTACGTACCACATATGCACGCGCTCGGTTTAACGTCCTCTACAACTTTCATGAAGGAAACTTTCTCAAATTTTGACCCGAACAAAAGTCAACTTTTTAGGGCCACTAAAGTTACCGAAAAAGAGTAAAGGTAAAACAAATTGTCGTTTACTATCCAAATGACTAGTAAACTGGTGAATTTAGGTTCGGGACGTTATAGACATGCGCCACCACCATAAAGAGGAAGAGGAAGTTGAATTGATATAGATAGGACCGGTTTTAAGGCCAATGGTGGCCGAAATTGACGCTGGTGAGGCTCGAAAGTCTGGCTGCGATATCGCTCTCTCCGGGCTCTCTCTGTCTCTCTTTCTCTCTCTTCGATTTCCCCAATTGGAAATCCCAAAAATAGTAAGTTTCCATTTTAGAAACACCCCAATATACTACAATGACCTCCCAAAATTACAAATCTGCCACTACGTTTAAACCTTTATAACTTTTTGTTACAACTCCGATTTTAACGTGCCGCGTGTCCATGAACTCGATTTATCCTGCTCTACAAATTTCTAGAAGGAAGTTTTCTCAAAAACTTACCCGAACAAAAAGTCAACTCTTTGAAACCCCTAAAAAGTCTGAAACGAAAATAAAAAGAAAATATAACTGTCGTTTATCGTCCAATTGACTAGTAAACGGGTAAATTTGGGTACGGGAAGTAATACAACATCACAACCAGCCAAATTAGAAGGCCAGAACAAGTCCCACACGCCACCAAAAGACTGATGCGGTGGGCCCCACATGCCATCATTTCCGAGCCCCAAATTGGGTGACACCACCTTTACCAAAGTCTTCCTCTCATCCAACCCAAAAACTTTCACAACTACAGTAAAGTCCAAAAATGCATAAATCGACCGGAAATTACCTCGAAAAATCGGGTAAAAACCCTAACAATTCAATCGTTTTATTCGGCCTCCACACCTCAACTTGGATTAAGAGGTTTGGAGTAATTAATGGGCATCCCAAGGGTTTCAAAACCTGACAAGAATCGCCACAGAAGGTGGTCGATATCATGAGTTCAGACTGGGTACCCAAAAGCTGAGCTGCCCCATGTTCTTCACCTTGCTGCGTCTTCTACATCTCGAAGGTCACCACACCACCACAGATTGATAGAGGAGGGAGAAAGCTTTCAAATGGCACTGGCGACGCCCAAATTCACTTCTGGACGGCAAAAATATCGTCTGAAAACAGATTAGGGTCGGGTTGGCTATTCAGGTCGGAGAGAGAGAAACTAAGCCGGGTAAATGAGGTAAGCTTCCGAAAAGGAAAATTACCAAAGTGAAATTCCCTTTTATAGTTTCCTTAAACAACAACTTTTACGTTTTAGACCATAACTTTCGTATACAAACTCCGATTTGAGCGTACCACATGTCCACAGACTCAGTTTAACGTCATCTACAACTTTATTGAATTTCTCAAATGACGAATTCATACGTCCCGAATCTCAAAGTTATCGGTTTACTAGTCATTTGGACCGTAAACGACATTTACTTTTACGTTTGACTCCATTTAGATCTTTTAGGGGGGCCTTAAAAGTTGACTTTTTGTATCGGTCTTCATTTGAAAAAATTTTCTTCACAAAAGTTCTAGAGGACGTTAAAGCAAGTCCATGGACACGTGGTACGCGTAAATCAGAATTCGTATGAAGTAGACCAAAAAGTAAAAGTTACTATTCATTATAACTTTCTATATAAACGGAAAGTTACTGTGGTAGGTTTCCATTTTCGGAAACGTACCCCCTCCCCCCCCCGGGTGTCATTTTCTCTCTCCCTGACCCCGTCGACTTTCGATGACGATTTCTTCACCGTCCGTTGACGGATTCGAGCGCTGCTCGTACCTTTGGAAAGCTCTCACCGTCCTCTTCAATCCTAGGGTGGTTTTGTGGCTCGATTTGGACCGTGAAAGATGCAGCACACATCAAGCTATCCAAGCCTCTTGATCCAGTTTGAAGTGTGAAGCACGAATTGAAGCCTTTAAAATTCTAGGGTTTCTATTTTTCCTCTTTTGCTTTCGAGGTAAACTCTGATCTCTTGGCTTCAAATTGGACTTTTTTTAGTTGTGAAAGTTATTAGGCTCGATGAGAGAAGGATTTTGACATAGGTGTTGATACCCAATTCAGTGGTTGGTGGGCCCCACGTGCCGCCATTATTGGAGGAGCGTGGGGGGCGTGTAGGCCTGGTTCCGATTTTTTATTTTGAATGATTGAGTTGGATTTGAAATTTTGGACTTTCAGATATAATTTTGGTGAAAATTGGAGTTTGGTTATCTATCAGAATTTCTGGAGTTTCGGATTTTCATATGTTGATTTGAGGGGATCTGACCGTTGGATCGACCTCATGTTTCAATAGGTTGTTATAATTATCTGGTCAATGTAATCTATGAAGTTTAAGCCGTTCTGACATGATTTCGAGCTTCCTATGAATTATCAGTTTTAGCGTTTTGATTTTGTTCTCGTCAATTTAATTTCGGTTATTGAGAAAAAGTTATTTATAATATCATTTTGTCAGGATGACGTGTAGACCGAGTTTGAGGCAGAAATCATTGGTCGGTGTTGTAATCGCAAATCTGTGAGTGGACATTTGCTTTTAAATTAATTGTGCATGCAGTATTTTTATTATTTTTTTATTAATATTATGAGTTTATTATATTCGAGATCTTATGATTTATGTAATTTATCAGATTTCATGATTTATGTTTTCGACGAGTTATTTATGATTTATCAACAATGAGTATATTTTGAGTTATGGAGGATTTACAGAGTTTTGCCGATATTTGGTTTTATTGGTTTAGTGTTGATTTCTATCGAGATTTTAAATACCGAATTATTGAGAAGTAAAATGAAGATTTAAATAGTATAAGTATGATATTGAAGTACTTGAGTATGATCGATTTCTCGAGAGTTCACGAACTATGCTTTCGACAATTTATTATTGAGGATTTACAGAATTAATATTGAGTGTTCCTTCCGAAAGCATTTGCTCTTGTCGAGTTATGCGAATATCGAGTTATTGGGAGAAACTTGGAGATTTAAATACAGGTTGAGATTTCACGAGATGATTTCAGTTTATTTGAGGAGGTAAATATGATAGGGCATGTCCCCTCCAGAATATTCTGGTCGACAGTACCCTCTAATGCATCATCTAGTCGGCTGTCCCCTCTAGATGGCATGAAGTAGTTAGTCGGTCGTACCCTCTAACTATCTATAGTTAGTCGGCAGTACTCTCTAACCATTACCTCCTCACATTCCTGTCGGCAGTACCCTCCGATGCGTCCTGGTCGGCAGTCCCCTCCAGGTGGTCTGAGATGACTAGTCGACAGTCCCCTTTAATCATCGCCTATTTTACGATACAAGCATTTTATGAGATTTCAAGAGTTTCGAGATGGGATTTACACTATGATTTGAGATATCAGTATATCTTTGAGATAACAAGATTTTGAGATGATTTTCGAGATGATTTATAGCAGGAGTTGAGATTCAGTTTCAAAGAATGATTAAGAGTATTTTGAAGAGACTTTACTGCATACTTGGTTTTTAAGAGAGCAAATTGGGAAAACATTAACTTTTGTTTATTTCTTTTGAAATTACTTATTTTTGGTCCACTCACCCTAACAGTTTTCTCAATGCTTTTCCCTGGACTTTTCGGTTTTCTCAATGAGGTCGAGCTTGCGTAAGAGTCGAGGTATAGTGACCACCGCTTCCATCTTCTGCGTAGGTTGTATGTGCCACTTGTACTATATTTTAGTTCATTTGTCTAGATTGCTCTGATGACCATCTTTTAGTTGTGTTAGTAGAAAGATAATTTGATATTCAAGATTTCAGTTTCAGATTTGTTTTATGTTTCCTGTTGGAGAGTTGCGTAGGAATTGTGGGGAGCAGGTAGTCTCCAAGAGTTGAGGATGGATATGATTATTTGAGGAGTGTTGTAATGTTTTTACAAGTTTTGGGTAGTCCAACAGTGTCTGAACTCTTCGAGGACTTTTAAAATGATACCTAATCTCTCAAAGTGATCAAAGCGATACCTGGACTCTAATTTTTTTGTCAACGGAATACCTACGTTTGATTTCCATTACGGCCTCGTTAACCAGAGGCACGTGAGGCGCACATGAGCCAAAAAGTGATGGCAAAAAGGACTTTTATCCCGAACCCTCCCCCCAAAGTCGATCGAAAACTGAATTCCCTCCAAAGTAACCACAGTTTGAGAAAAGTTTAGACCTAAATCAGTCCCAA
>BDJD01007102.1:8434-39550 GCA_002564525.1 Rosa multiflora
AAAAAAAAGCCCAAATTTCACCAGAGAAGTAAAGCACACCTTAAATCAGCTCTTGCTAAAGTCGAGCAGCAAAGTAATAGTCCGAGAAAGAGAGACACTTAAATTATCCAGCGAAGTAACGTCGACCGTCGGTGGTTGATGGTCAAGACAGATCGAAATCTGCACAAATCCACTTAAATTATCCAAAGCTGAAGAAGAAGAAGAACAAACCTTTTTGGGGAAAGAAATTCCAAATTAAGCAGCAACGAGTAAACCTCAGTCCACCATCAGAACCGAACTCTAAAACAAACCCTTAATCACTATTCGGAAAAACAAGAGAAAACTGAAACAAGGCGAAAGCGAATCGAACCTGAAGATCTTCATATCGAAGCCCTAATTTCCAAATCGAAATCCAAATCGTAGTAGGGTCTCAATAGAGAAATGGGTTTGATTTCTAGGGTTTGTGTAAGAGCGGGTTTGATTTCCAAATCGTTATCAAAATCGTAGTAGAGATCTTCCCTTTGGTGGCTGGCTATTTTGGATTTGGTTTCGAGTAACAGTGGCTTGCTGTTTTGGAAGGAGTTGAGTAAGAGTGACTGTCAGGTTTGGGGGGAGTATGTAATTGGGGGAAAAGAAAAGGAGTAATAAGAGTGGTTGTCGGGTTTCAATTCAGTTTTTTGGTGGGAGACTTCAATTTGTCTTAAGTTTCTCTAACAACAGATAAGAAAGTGATCGTTGTGTGAGTGTATGATGACAAAGCAGGCTGGGAGGGAAAATTTTCCGCCTGTACATGCCTACATAGGTTTCATCAAACTAAAACTTTGTCGCTGTACAACTTGCTTCCATGCTCAGACAACAGAAGTAAGACAATCTGTTGTACAAATTTGTACATCTTCCGCTAGGTGTACCTAGTAGGATTTCTCAAAGTTCATACCACATTTCGTTACACAACAGATAAAAAAAAAATTGTTGTGTGCTTAGTTCAAATTCTATTTTGGTGAGCTTGTTCTTGGAGGGAATTATGTACTCATTTCCCTCCATTCTACGCCTCTCCATTACACAACATAAACTTCTTAAATCAGTTGTCCAATATCTTCCTAAAAAAAAAGGTTTTCAATTTGCTTCATTATTCACACAACATAAATAGATTTTGTACTGTTGTATGATAGAGTTCGTGCACTAAAGCAAAATCAATCTTTTACAGCACACATTTGACTTGTGCCGTAAAAAACTGTTATTTACGACACACATCTTGTGCCGTTGGAATGTCTTTGTTCAGATCATTCACGGCGTGCATCTTATGTGTGCTGTAAATTTAGTTATTCATTAACGACGTGCACAATATGTGTGTCGTAAATGAGTTATTTTATTAGTTTTTTACGACTTACTTTTTTAGCATGTCGTAAATGAGTTATAAAGTATTATTTATTTATTTTTTCAAAATATTAGTTTTCCTCATTTTTGTTCTCTGCTTGTATTTTCCAGATGAATATCGAAGTAAAGCCCTCCCTCTCGAGATCTAATTGATTTCATCTCAGAGTCAGAGTCCAAAGACTCCGACTCGCCGACTCAGTGGTGGTTCACTGTTCACTCCATCACCGCCTCTCTCTTTTTCCGGCGACCTCTCTCCGTCCGCAAAAGATCGACGTCCGATTCAAGCATTTCATTCCTCAAATGAGTATTGTCGGATCTTGTATCGCACTCGCAACGAATCGTGCATAGCTCGACCTCCATGACTATCAGAGGCGTGGATTTCAAATGGTCAGTACCTTTCTTCTTGCTCCGCCTAGGTTAATTGTGCCAGGTTTCTGATTTCGAATTGTGATTTTTTTTGCTTTGCAAGGTGCGATGGATTCTTCTTGTCGATGCTCGCGATCGGTGTGTATCCTTTATTAGGGTTTTGATTTCAATCTCTGCAATTCATTTTTCGTTTTGGATTATCTGTTTGTGCTAGACCAGTGTGTATCCTTTAGATTTGATAATGTCCTAAATGTAGGAGTGTGCTTCACTATTGGATTATAATCTACCAAAGTATAGTACTTTGATCGTTACCATCTAGCATTTACAGAAGAAGTGATAGAAGATAGTTTCAATGTCAAAAATTGTAGATGGACTTTATCGTGAAATATAGAAAATTTGGGAATGGCTTTTTGAGTATTGGAAGCCATTAGGTCTTCTTCCTTGCGGTGGTGAAGCGGTGGCGTGTTTGGGGTTGGATGACTATTGAGCTATATGTTTCTTAATTCATAAGGGGGAAGAACTAGACGACTGAGAATGATAAATTTATAACATGCACTGATTTTAACAGGCAGAACTTGTTCCTAGTTTATTTGTGACATTTAGGATTTTTTTTTTTTTTTGGTTTTGCCTTCTTCCTTACATTCAAGATGGGAGTGATGATGTTCTTTTGTGCAGTGTCTAGGCATCGGACTCTTATGAATGTATTCGATAAAGCTCCTGTTGTTGACAAGGATGCATTTGTGGCCCCAAGTGCCTCCGTCGTTGGTGATGTTCAAGTGGGAAGAGGATCTTCTATTTGGTATGGATGTGTATTGAGTGGTGAGAACTTCTTAGATTACATGTTCTTTTTTTGATGAGCTGATGTTTTGGATCAATTCCATTATTTCAACTTGTCATTTATCCGCACTGGCTCAATATCACACTAATTGCTGTACTTGTTTTATCTTAGTGAATGTATATCTTTGCACTTGCTTAATTTTCTTATATAGAAACAACAAGAATGTAATGACACTATCAATTAGCCTCTAACTAGGATTTGTTTTCAGTCTTAGCTTCTCAGCTTCTTAGCTTTTATTTGTTCATATGGATTCGATTTCAGTCTCAGTGATTCTTGATTGTTAGTTGTGGATTCAATTTGCTTCTCAGTTTTCTAATTTGTTCTAGGTCTGAGCATTCTAGTTAGCAAGCCCGAATCAACCAATTTTCATGTCTGAGCTCAACGTCCAGATTCCTACTGCCTTTGGTATGTTTTGTGTTACTCTTAAATCACTTGTGTGATTATGCTCTTGCAGGGATGATTGCGAATATGTGTATGAATTTATTATGCATCGTCGAAAAAAGGAGATATCGGGGGATATATCGGAGATATCGCAGAGATTTTGAACCTTGGTCTGAACAATTGAATGCCTAGATGCTTGATGGATCATTTTTAGGTGACGTTATTCAAGTATGCTTCAAGTTGGTAGATCTCAACTTTGATCAATTGGTCATTTACTCGAGCCCTTCTTTTTCTTTTTTGCTCTTCCATGTTCTTCACAATAATATGTTTGTTTGATTTTGGGTGAAATGATTGTATGGATTTGTGGGCTATTGTTGAGTAAAGGTAGATTAATGAACTATTAGACTTCGTTGTGGGAGTTGGGCATCTGCCTTAATTGTTCCTCTTGGTAGTCAAAAAGAATTTGGATATAGTCATCTTTGGTTACATTGAAATAAGCCGTAGCAGCATGATAGAATCTATTAATTTTCTGTGCAGATATCTATCTGAGCTACTCGGGGAGCAACACAAGCTCGGTCCATTCCTTACTGTGCTACCGAATTGCTGCAGGTTGTTGAACCAAGGTTGTTATGAGCCTCTGTTTGTGGTCGTGGTTATTATTCATTGCTATGACTGGATTTTTATATGAAATGTAGGCTGCTCTGTTTGTTTAAATATTTCTTTTATCAGAGATTCACAGTTAAATATATAATGATCAGGTTCCCTCTATTTTTGCAAATGGTCAACTAGAGATTGGAGAGTGCTTAGCAAGCAAGGGCATTGGAGAACGTTGAAAAGAAAGGGCATGTAAGCCTGTAGTCTATTTATGGTATTTTAACTGGGAACTAGATCTTTGTGCCCCTCTCTCTCTCTCTAATAAACCAATGTGATGAACAATGATATGATTAAGCATAAAATAAACTTGAGCGTGAGAAGAAAAGAGTAATTCTAGACCTTGTTTAGAAATGCAATGGTGCACAATAGATGAATACAGTAGAAGTGCTTGTATCATATTTATCAATCATAAATATCAGTAGAAGTGTTTGATTCATTAGTTGTTTGGGATTGGAATTTGGTGGTGTGATTGATGAAATTGATGACTGAGTCTTGGTCAGTGGATTTTTTTTCCTTTTTTAGTTCGTGGGGTATTAAAATATGATAGGTTATTTTGAAATGAAGTTGTATCCACTTCTGCCGAGAGTAATGAAGTTGTATCTAAGACAATGCAGACTCATTGTGCTCTTAAGAGTGAATCTTTGAGACCCATGTTGGTTTGGAAATTGAAAGTCCAAATCTTTGAGACCTAAATCTCAGAGTAAAGTTAGTAGAGAAGACGAGGGACCTGCCCATTTTGAAATGAAGGGAGGAAGATTCAGGTGTTGGTAGTTCTTACTAGTTCTGTTTGATTATGAGGTCTTAGACTTTTAGTAGTATGGCAGTAGATCCTGCCACGAATTTTGGTATGGTATGTGTTTCGGGGTTATTTGTTTTGACTTTTATGGATTATTCATTTGGAATGATTGAAGGGCAAACTTCACTAATGCTTAAATTGTCATTGCTTGTCTTTGTAGGCTCTATGATGTTCGACTTCTTTATGGGAAATGGTTGGCATGTGGCATCAAATCAAGCTATAATCCGCCCCTTCAAGTACTCATGTAATCAATTTGAAGACAATTCTAATCTAGATAGCATGTTCTATAAAACCAGTTTAATTATACTATGATTTTGTAATATGAAGTTATTTAATTGATCTAATTTACTACATGCATACTTTTGTTTACTATGCTTGAATGAAATGGTTTAATTGAAAGTATTGTCTATTAGAAGATTGAATGAAGACAATTTTTACGACATGCAAAATGGTCTTTTACGGCACACAATCAAAGTTGTAAAACATCTTTCACGACGCGCAAACTAGTGTTTTATGATGTGCAAAAAATGTTTTTTACGGCGCACATTTTGTGTGCCACGAGAAATTTGTCTTTTACAATATGGTCTTTTACGACACGCTTCTTTGTGCAGTAAAGTTTTTTTTTACGACGCACATTGTGTGCCTTAAAAGACCAGTTTTGTTGTAGTGGAGATGCACAATTCATAATTAACTGATGTTGTTTTATCAGTATGAAATCATAATAAAGACAACCATTATATGACGATCACATTTATTTACCACAAATTTATTAAACATCACGTATATTTAGGCCTGTAAATGGACCGGGTTCTGATCGGATCGACCTAAATCCAAATCCGTTTACTAAAAAAAAAATTCGATCCAAACCCGCTCCGTTAACCCGGCGGATCATTGATACCTCGATCCAAATCCGTATCCGTCGAATTAACGGATACCCGATCCGCTAAACCGATCCGTTTATAATTTCAAATATTTTTAAATTTTAAATAGTAATATTAAATTTATATCATAATATCCCATAAGATATTAATAAAATATTAAAATAACATGATCTACATGAAGAGTATCACCAAAAATAAAATTACATTATTAAAAATAAAATTACGAAGACTGCCTCTTAGATTTCTGCAAAAAAGTAATATTAGAAATTTTTAATATTTTATATTTTATATTTTATATTTTATATTTTAAAAAAATAATAATATATTAATAAAAATAATTTTTTTTTATTACTAAAACGGGTCGGATCATTAACGGATCGGATCGACCTAAATCCAAATCCGATCCGTTTATTAAACGGGTTAACGGATTCGGATCATTAACGGATCAACGGATCAAAATGTTCGATCCAAACCCGTCCAATAGTCACGGATCTGGAGCGGGTCCGGATCAAAATCCGGTCCATTTACAGGTCTACGTATATTGTAAGTAGCAAACAACGTACACAAAATTGAGAAATACATCTTTCAGCGGAATACACATTAATTATTCCATACAGCTTCTTAATAATAGAGACAATTTGAAAGTGTTTTTTGAAAAGGGAGACAATCTGAAAGTTACTCCATATTTTAACATTACTATTAAGAAATGGATGAAGACACTTTAGAACACCACCAAGGTTATCCAATCTAAGACTGAACCATATGGCCGGAAAACATGGAGCTAGCAATAGGAAAGAAATACAACAATCAGGAGCTTAATTAAGGGCTATAACCTCGTGAAATATTCTTAATAAAAGCATCAAGGTTGGAATCAGAAGAACCACCCTTTGCAATTGCTCTTTGACAAGTCTCTTGAAGTTGTTTTGCTCTTTTCCTAACCTCCTTCCCCTCATTGCTTTCGACATCCATAAACCTCTGCACAAGCTCTGCAATCTCCTCTCTGGTCACTATGTCTCCACCTCCAACTTTCTTCTTCTTCACCCTATACCCGATCTTCCAATCCTCAACAATTTGCTTCCCATTTGGGATTTGGTCAAAAAATATAGGGAAAGTAAGAACAGGAAGACCAGCATAAACAGCTTCTTGAGTTGAGTTCCAACCACAATGCGACCAAAACCCTCCAATGGAAGAGTGACACAACACCCTCAATTGGTCACACCAAGGCACCACCAAACCCATGTCACCAACGCCATCTTTGAGCTTAGAAGCATCCCCACGCGCCACCCACAAGAACCTAACACCGCTGTTTTTGACCCCGGCAATGATTTCATCCATCTGGGCATTCGAAACAGACAAGAAGCTCCCCAGTGAGACATACATGACAGAACTTTTAGGTTGAGAGTCTAGCCAGTGCAGATAGTTTAGGTCATTGTCATGAGCACTTTTTGAAATCTCGAAGTGTGGGATGCTTGGGCCAATAGGGTAGACCGGCGAAGACAGTTTGGCTCTCAATGTGTCAAAGGCATGGGGCTCAAGCTCGTAGAATGAAGTTGATATGAGGTATTGTGCTTTGTATGTGCTGGAAACAGCTTCAAGGGCTCTGTTGAGGACTCGTTGAACGTCGTCGTAGAATACAGTGGGAAGATCTGCCAGGCGGGTGGTGGAGATTCCGGGGATGTAATCTATTACTTCATCTCCACGGACTATATATACACATTTGGCACAGAGGAACATAAGAAAAATTCCGGTAACAATCAATTGGTATGAGGAAAGGCTTTAAGATAGCCTAGCAGCACATGCAATTTGGCCGGCTCGTGATATATAAACATATTTGTCTAACCAGATACTTCTATCAAGAATACAAAATTTGCATCTAGTTTGATGTTATGTATGTACTATTAGCTACAATCTAAACATTTCATATATAGATAATCTTAATTAGTTTAGACTAAATTTTGAGATGAAAGAAACCGATACAGTCGATTACAATTGATGATATATGAAGAAAAAAAAAGTCTAAATCTCGAGTTTCCAAATTTTTTTTTTTTTTAATTGATGAAGTGTGACAAACTTTATTAATGAAATCAATTGTTACAATGAGAGGAGAGAAAGCTCCTAAATTGATAAGATAACCATGATACATCTTAATTTTTCAAAGAGGTCATAGAATGCAATAATTATCTATATGTTTTATTTTCTTGTTCTGAAAGTGAATCATGTAAACCTCAATTGATACAATCCCAATTTGTAAATAAGTGTATCACTTTTTTCAACTTGAAATAACTATATGTTGCAGTTGATATGTCATTGACACACCAATTAGTTACCACATAAAATTAGTCTACAATATATAGATTAATATACTGATATATTAAGTACAGAGATAGACCGACTACATGTAATCTCGAGTTAGGGAATTGGCCTGTTACTATTGAGAGTTGGTTTATCTTTCATTTACCGCCAATACGTTAATATTATATAAAACTGTGATTTAGACTTGTTTTCCAACCCTTTTACTACTTGTTATGGGCAAGTTTTAATTGGTGTCTCCAAGAGTCAATTCTCTACGGTTGGTTTGTTTCTCATGGCTATTTCTAGTGTCTGGGTTTAGTACATCACATATCTTCATTGGTCTATGGTGCATCCTTGCTGCATCTGTTTTGTTTCTTTTTTCAATTATATTTTGTTTCTCTTTTATAAAAGAAGTTTGGGTTGATGTTTCCCTTTGTCATATTGTATTTTCTTCTTAAAAAATAAAAAATAAAATAGAATAATTACCCTTATGAGAAAAAAAAAATCGAAAAAAAAGAAAAAAAAAAGCACCAAGTCAAGATACTCAGCATAACCAAATTTTTTTCACAGAATTCCATGCAATTACTTTCACTAATTTACGTACCTGACACATCAGCAGGGAAGTGGCCATTTTCTTTGAGCAGCTCGAAGTGGTGTAACGTCGAGAACACAGACGCCGACATCGGCCAAAGCGAAGCCACCGCAATATTCCTCTTATTCCCAACCCTCACTGCCCAAACCACAAACGGATCCGCAACTATACAGCCTACCTCCGGCTCGAGCCGGTCCAGAAGCAGCTCGAACGGCTCTTGCAGCTTGGTGCACACGGCCTCCAAGAATCCCGGAAAGTCCTTGGCCCGGCCCAGTTCGGAGGGTATGACGTTGGGCACTGTGGCGAACCGGATGTTGTCAGGTTTCGGGTCGGATCCGATGAAGCCGTGCCACTCTTCGGTGACGACGAAGGTGATGAGGAGGTCGTGTTTTTTAGAAGCGAGAAGCTTGCAGAGGTTCATCATGGGGTTGATGTGGCCTCGGCCGGGGTACGGCAGCGCCACCAGGTGGCAAGGAGCGATTGGCTCGAGCTTCACCGTTCCCATTTATGATATATAACAGTGAAGGTTGAAGGTTTGCTGAAGCCTTCAGGGTTTTGATGTCACGGCCATCTTATTTATACTGGGATAGCCATTATGGCCTTGATGAGGCCACCTAACTAGGTAACTGTTGATCAGCTAAGTCATGAGCTCATCATGAAACTGGTCGAAATACCAAACCAGGCCCTCATTTTGGTGGGAATTATCAAGAAGTGGACTGTGGGAGCAAGCACCTTGGCCTGATATAAAGAGAATTATTAACTGCATCGGAGCATAGTTAAAGGTGCTAACTTGTCTGCTACCATATTTGGCTCGAAAATTTTATTCGTAAATTCATTCCTCTATCAACTGGAAATCCATTTTACCTTCTTCTTTTTTTTAACAGAACTAAGTAAGGGTTTTAAACCTCCAAAGCTAGAGTCCTTGTAGCTGCGGGTAGTTCAAGTTTGAGTTCTAGTTATTTTATAAGACATATGAAAACGTTATCTAATTAGTTTTTTATTAGTGAATGACATTACTGTTGCAAGTTATTAGTAGATACGTAGACTTGAATAAACTTAGAATTGATATTACAAATGTCTTGATCAAGTATTTTGTTAGTAGATACGTAGACTTCAATAAGAGTTTAAAATACACCAACAAATATAAAATGTATTTTGTTTCATTTGCACATATAAGCAACTTTGAATTATCTTTAACTTGAATGCACATACTTGGGTTTAGGGACGTAGCCAGGAATTGAAAATGGTTTAGGCTAATTTTACAGGGATGGATTCAAGATATCAAGTTCGGGTTGGCTAGAACAATAAGTTTTTTTTTTTCTGCTAAAAGCATATAAATTTTAAAAAAAATGATTGAGTTTATTTTTAGTACCTATGTGATACACATTTTATCGATTAACAATAATTGTACCAACTGTAAATAACTGAAATTAGAGAAATATAACTCATTTACTATACTTAATCCCATCATGAAAAAGAATAGATAAAGCTAGAAATTTTTTTGATGTTAAAATTAGTAAAAAAGAATAGACTCAGAAAAGAAAAAGAAAATGAAAATTAGTAAAAGAAGAAAGAAAGAAAAGGCAAAAAAAAAAAACCATTCTATTAGTGATCGAACCAAAGACCTAATCTGTGTTAAACCAAACATTTAACCAACTAATTTTTGAGAAACTCATGTAAGTATTGTACATTTCATAATATATAAACATTTTTGGGAGAAAACTGGATTCGGTTGCAGCCCAAGTAATCTTGTATATGGCTACATCTCTGCTTGGGTTGAGCCTTTGAACATAAATTAAACCAAATCTCGAGTTGAAGGTGAATTTTTTTTTTTTTTTACTTTTTTCGAAAGAGAATGAAAGGATTTCACATTTTCACTCATATTCTCATGGTGACTCGAACTCATGACCTCGATCTTAGGTAGTGGGGTGCATGAAGGTGGATTTGAATTGTCTATTTTTAGTATTTTATTATTTGGATGTGCATTGTTTTGGTTTTTGATTTTTTAACGTTAGGAAATAGGAATTTGATCATGGAAACTAATTAAAATTTATTATTAACAAGAACTACATGCAGCTGCTAATTAGTTAAATTATTTGAATCTTTATTTCCACTAATCGTACATCATATATCAATGAGACAATGCCATTTGATCCAACATTGCTTCTCTCTCATCTTTATTTCAGCTTTGATATGTCACTGACAAAGGCTTCAACACTGTGATAAGATGACCCACCTTTTCTGATTGCTTGTTTGTAAATTTCACTAAGCTCTCTTGCTCTTCTCCTCATTTCTTTCCCCTCCTCATTTTCCAAATCCATAAAAATTTTAACAAGCCCACCAATCTCTTCTCTACTCACCAAACCTTCTTCTCCCGAACCCTTCTTCACCCTCCACCCAATTTTCCAATCTTCAACGATCATCTTACTATTAGGTACTTGGTCCCAATATATAGGAAAAGTCAACATCGGAAGACCGGCAAAAACAGCTTCAGAGGTCGAATTCCAGCCACAATGTGACCAAAACCCACCCAAAGAAGAATGGCATAACACTTTTAATTGGTCACACCAAGGCACCACAATCCCCATGTTACCACATTTCTCTTTTAGTTTCGACACTTCCTCACGCGCCACCCAAAAGAACCGGACACCGCTGGCCTGCAACCCGGCGGCGATTTCATCCATTTGAGCTTGAGGAGCTGAATGCAGACTGCCTTGTGACACATACAGAACTGAACCTCTAGGTTGCTTGTCAAGCCAATCAAAATAGTGATCCTCATTGGGCATTGAATGGGATTCCACTTTGAAGCAGGGTATGGTAGGCCCAATATGGTAAACCGGGATCGGAACACTTTGCCTCAAAGCGTCGATCACTTCTGGTTCAAGCTCGTAAACTGAAGGTAACAAAAGGTATTGTGCTTTAGATAGGCATGAAATTGATTCTAAAGCTCTATTCAGGACATTAAGCCCTTTTCCGTAAAAACACGTAGGAAGGTCCGCCACACGTGTAGAAGGAAGCCCCGGGATATAGTCCACCCTCTCTTCTCCACTCTCTACACACACAAAAAAATAAAAAAAATACGGTTTTAGATACAATCAATAATGCATGGTAAGTTGCCTTATTGTGGGAGCTTGAGGACAGACCTTTTAGTTTCATCAATTTGGTAGACTAATTTTATTACCAATTGAAACATATGCCTTTTACGTATACAAAGAATCAAGACCATAAAATTGAAACCATACTTGTATTAGAGAATTTAGAGTAAAATTGTTTGTGGCGCATTAAAGAATCAATATAGTAAAAAAGACAAACTTACTCTGTTGTGATGTCAATTTCATATAATAGTAGATCGGTATCTTAATATTTTATAGAACTAGTCTATCACAACATAAAGTCTATAAATCATGTGTCAAATCTTAAATGCGTAATAGAACTTCTCAAAATAACTCTATCTGATGGTAGCCATGTTTTATATAGTGATCTGACTTTTGAATATTTCATGAAACTATTCTATCATACGAAATTTCTCTATATTTAAATATATGTAGTTGGATACATAACATAATTTTTCATTATAACTTTATCTGATGATAGGTCCAATTCTTGTACGTAGTCGAAGAAATTAGCTGATAACATTTAATGAAACTAGTTTATCTACATTGGACTTCCTATTGACTTCGTCTTTGTGTAATAGCACGGCCAGTTTCATATTGTGGTAGAATGATCTATGAACATCAATACATCACAAGAAACTAGTTTATCACTCTATATATGAAGTTAGATCAATACTTCCGAATTGAAAACCTGTAAAATTATAACCCTGAAAAAAGTTTAAAACGAACCTAAACTGCTACGGACTGTTTTTGTAATTTGCTCTAAGTAAAAATGAAACCAAATTATCAAGTTAGATTTACGTACCGGCCAAATTGACCGGGAAATGCTGGTTCTGAACGAGTAGATCAAAATATTGGAACACCGAATAGACAGAAGCCGACATAGTCCAAAGAGAAGCCACCGGAATATTCCTCACATTCCCGATCTCAACCGACCACACCAAATACGTATCGGCGATCAAGGCCGTCACCGGCGGCACTAGCCGATCGAGGAGCTCCTCCACCGGCGCTCTGATCTTCTTCAGAACAGTCTCGTAGAAGCTGGGAGAGTCCTTGCCGCGACCGATTTCCGAGGGAATGACCTGGGGAATGGTGACGAATCGCACGTTGTCGGGTTTCGGTTCGGATCCGATGAAGCCGAGCCACTCTTCGGTTAGGATGAAGGAGACGGTCGTGTCGGGGGAGATGGCGGCGATGGAGTGGCAGAGACACATCATGGGGTTGATGTGGCCGCGGCCGGGGAAGGGCAATGCGACCACGTGGCAACTAGGGGTGGTTGGATGGGGAGTGTGGAGGTCCATTAGGGTTGTTGGGACTTGGGAGTGGGCTGATAGTTCGAGGAGGGAGAAAGAAAGCAGAAGAAGATAAAAGAGAGTTGAGCAGAACGAGGAAGACGACGACGAAAGAGACCGGCGGTTAATATAGCGCCACAAAGAGATTCGATTACGTAGACGTCATTTCTATTTGTTGGGCTATTTGAGCCTACTCTCGCTTGGGTCATTTTGGAACCCATATTCGAGCGTTATGTGTTCATTCTTTGTAATTTGTATCGCCTGCCGTCCAAGGAACCATTCTTTAGATATTTTTACAAGAATTATCAATGCAAACAAATAGCCAATTCGAGTATTCTTTAGCTATTTGATTACGATCATTACAATTTCAATTTCATGTGACATATTATACGAAGACCTTTGAATTTACACTTTTAATTGTTTCGTTCAGTTCTTTTTCTGATTTGTCTAGTTTCTTTCATATATAATTTTTGTTGTATTCTGAAATTGTTGTGAGAAAATTTGAATTGAAACTTTCCCTCTTGCAAAAGAGGACATATGGGGTGAGCTTCTGGCGAAGTCTTATGGTCCACTGTGATTGTCCCATTCTTTCAAAGGACCACATATAATACAAAAGTTATACAACACAAACAAAATGACATAAGGAAAGGTAAAAGTAGCATCAGTTGAAGGTAACTATTCGAAAATATTGATCCACCACTGAAGGACTAAAGGTTGGAAAATTATTGTAGAAAAGTTGTGTTCTTTATTTTATGGAGGGCGAATTCTAATTTAAGAACACATTATTAATTATGAACAAAAATTATCATTACTTTAACAATTAAATTGACTCGGAGAAGACCAAAATCCTTATGCTATGTACGTTAAACTGAATTAAATTATAAAACATTCATAAGTGAAACACGACCTAACAAATTAAATATTCTAAACATCAATCACTTTCATTTAAAAGCTTTTCACCTAGCTTAAATCAAGAATTGAAGAAAATCATGTTGAACAGTGTGCTATATGGACCACAAATGCACATTCAGTACAAGTTCGTATTGAAATGTTGGATCTTTGATTGCATCTGCACATGGATTAGTGAATGATTGTCTTCCAATCAACTTCATCAAAATAATTTAGATCAATATGAACACAATTGTTGGAGCCTCACTTGACTTTGGATGAGTGATCACATTACGTGAGTGATGTTGTGCGAGCATAATTGTAAAGACAATGACACTACTACCTACACAATAAGGTACCACAAAGAGTAAGCAAAAGAAAATGGTTCTTGAGATGGACCACTACTATGAAATCAGTTGATATCAATAATAGTGTCCATGAAATATTCCAATGCTTGACAGTCCACTGAAATAAAGTTGACTCTTGCTCATTTCTCGTGAGTTATGATCGAGATTATACACAAAAATTCCAGTCACAAACTAATTTACCTAGTATATCTGCTACATTACATAACAATGTTGAGTTTTAGAATGTAAACTTATCAATTTGGAGTAAAGAATTACTAAAAAATATAAGTTTAGGTTGTCTTTTAATTATCAAATTTAGAGAAGAAAAAATATATATAAAAGAAAACAAAAGGCAATACACTAACAATATGTCGATTAACAATTTGTCAAATACGTCATTAATCATCACAACGTAATGTATTCGATGTACATAATAATTACTCCTGAACATGTCATAGGAAAGACTATCCAAGAGGGACCTTATAACATATGATCATGTCTTGATGATAAGTAGACCCCAGAAACAGAAGCTTTAATCAAGTACTTCCAGAAAAAAAAAAAAAAAAAAAGAGATATTTTTCATCATTGGTTCTTAATTCCACGTAGTTAGGAGGAAGATATTTTCTGCAAAGGAAAAGTCGACGGGTTGGATGAGATATTTGTTGAGATATTTCATCGATCTATCACGAAACTCTCTTCACAAATCGACCCTGCAATACCAAACCAAACTTTAGTTTCAAATTCCAGAACTTTCAAATCCATGATAGGGAAAGAGATGAGAAAGAGAGAGAGGTGAAGACAAAGAATTGACCTAATGACTTACCTTGAGTCTAGGTCTTTTATCTGCATTGAGCTTGCGGACTTGGTACCTTATCTTCTTGGAGAAGAGTCTAGACTGACGTTTCTCTTTGTACCTCAGAACACTCGCTTCCCTTCTTGTACTTTTCTCTTCTTCCATTACTGGCACCTCTCCCATCTAATCATCACCAGAAGAAATGCACACTAAGCAAAATTTTCCATTTCCCAGATACATTTACACAGAACAAGCATACTCAATCTATATATAATTAGAATGTAGTTTTCGGACTCGACACCAACTAATTTTTATAAGGTCTATCATTTTTATTTTTAGTTTGCCATTATGCGCTCTCTTCTTGTGTTTTAAGAGATTAAGATATTGATTTTGGAGAGCAAAAAATAGAAATCTAAATAACAATTGCTTTTGAGAAATGAATTAATATCAAGTTAGTGATCGAGTAACTATCATTGCATTCCTTAAAAGAAAAAGAATTCCGTACCTCAAGTTTTTTGGAAAAGGAAGAAGAGATAGGCACAAGTTTATTGGTGTTATTTGCACTTTCACGCAGAAGTACACGAATACAACTGGAGAGTGCGAATAGCATTCCTTATTTGAAACCATTAATGGAGAAGGGAAATAAATGCAGGTTATAATACTAAGGGCATTTTGAAATTGGGGAAAATATGAAAGTGAAAAGGTAAAAAAAGTGGAGAATGAAATGAGAAATCAATGGAGTAGTAGTACTAACATAATTGCCGATGCTAGCAGCCTTGGAAGAATGTGATGAACAATCATCAGCCCAAAGAGAACCACGATCAGACCAAGCATCCAATACCTCTTGATAATTCAAGTTCAAATTCAATTGCACCTTCTTCATATCCTCATCATCATCCCAAAACCCAACAGTACTACTCTCTCTCTTCACAACCTTCTTACAGTAGCTTTCCTCTTCGAAAAAGCACCTCTCAGCTGAATCACCAAACACTTCATTCTCTACCTCTCCATCCCCTTCTTCACCATTAGGAAACTCATCCCAATCCATGAAATCCCAATTAAGTTCCTGACCAGTAAACATGTTGTGACCCTTCGGTAGCTTCTCATCGTCTTCGTCTCCGTCTTCGATCCCCCAAATGCGCTCCAAGTCATCCATGATATCAACCTCTCCATTGACATAACCATCTTTGGTAGTGTCAGAGAAATCCTCGGAAGAATTAGCACTGTCCGGCACCTGCTGCTCCTCCTTCTTTGGGCTTCTTAAGAATGAATGGTACCTCATCTTAGTATCTTATCCCATAGTCTCTTTTTCTTTCTTTGTATGTACTATGTGAGCACCCAAATTTGAATGTAGCATAAGAAAATGGAAAACGTATATAGGGTTCTTTTCGTCGTACGTGTCACCTTATCTTCTCCCCATTGGCTGGTTCATGCCCTCATCAGAAGTTGAAGAGAAGGACCCTACAGAGCCTTTTTACTACTACATGCAATATGCATATGACCAAAAAGACTTTGTTCAAATGTTGCATGAAGCACGTGAACAAAAAGCTTTGATAAGCAAGGATCATCAAAGGGTTTGTTCAGTTGCTCTGTATGTATGTGCATATGTTGACAGCCATATAGTGGAGTAGCATATAGTAGCTTCAAGAAAGAAAAGATCTATAAAATGGCCATGTATGCAGTCCAGATATAATCAGGAAGAGTATAAAGAAGACCCATATTGTTAAAGTTACAGTCTTAGATTTATAATTGGAAAACGCCAGAAGCCCAGTTGTTGGCATTCCCAACTTGTGGGGCGTTGTTGGTAAAGCAAGATATTATCATCCCATGCCTATTGTCTATTGAGGCAGTCTGCTCTGCATTCTATAGAGAAGCCCCATATTTAGTAATGGCAAAACTACTCATTGGGATATTCACCTCCCACAACCCTCGACTTCCAACTCTTTACCCTCTCTTTCGTTCTAGAGAGCTAGAGAGGGAAGCCGGAAGCGTGGAGGTTGATAGTAGCCGGCACCCAATTGGGTATTTTTCCAATGCCGACTCATAAAGTACTTATAAGTTAAAAATTATGGAGAACTTTTATTTTTGAAATAGAAGTTGAATTTATTAGATCAACAGTAAAAAGGTTGTAGTCTACCAAAATTTACATAAGAAATCTGGCAAGAAGTTCTGGAGTAACCTACCTAAGCTAAAACAAACTATTAAAGATTACTAGGATGCTCACATTTAAGCGAGTCTATAAAAAAATGAAAAAGCCTCGCCTCCTACAGAAAAAAAATAATTCAACTAGCTCCCACTTGCCAATCACGCAATTGTGGTACAAGCAAGACGCTAGAAACATCATAGAAGACTCGTAGAAGATAATCCAACCTCACATAAATTCAATACCCTAATACATTAGAGCTCAAATTGCCTTAACCTGAGCCCAAGCCCAAATCAAGTCTTGCCTAACAGGAAGACTCCCCTGCCCCCCATCAGCCCAAGCCGACAGAGGAGGAGAATCATGATGTTCCTTTGCGTCACTGTCGTCATGTCCTCCAGTGGCATACTGTTCGACCATAGCTCTGACAGTTGGCTTTTCCTCCCGTGCATCAACATCGACGACCTATTGCCTACGCGGTCAACAGTCCTCAATCCCACAAAGGACCGGCCGGAAAGGAGAATCCCCGCTGCTCTAACCTCGACAGCTCCTCCCGCACCTCGCCAATACGGAATCTCCCGCACCTAGCCAATACGGAGCTGTGCAGCGTCGATACCCAGACACCTACACTTGTTTCACTTCCCAATCTGGCAATCCCACCAGCCCGAGATCTGATCAACACAACAATCGTTGTATAGGCCCAACCACGAAAGCCAACTCCTTCTCCCTATAAAACAGTGATCTAACAAAGGCCAGAGGCCTACTCAACTCGATGTGGAGAGAGACCGTCAGTCCTAATTCTGTCGCCGTCGCTACACTCGAACTCTAGGGTTCACTAATTTAGCAATAGAACTTATTAAAATCAGAGCAACTCAAAATTAAGTTTGTAACGTCTGCATGTATATAAATAACTGTAAAATTGAAAATGAGGGTTATGAAGAACTTGTCATTGGTCTAGAATGGTCTAAAACTCTAAATGAGTAAATACTAGAATGGGTTGTTATTGAACATGCACTGACTAGTGGGACAGATGCCTAGATTTATAGCCATTCAGGCATAGTCTTTATTATCTCTGTCATTTTTTTAGATATATTTTATTGAATATCTTGTCTGTATTGTTAAATAAAGAAATCAAGAAACATAACTGCGGTTTTTAAATGCGGTGCGTAGAGACAAACCTATACTTGAACTTAGAAAATAATACTTACAATATTCAAATTAAATGTTTGGTTGGAGACTAATAGCTATTCAGACATATAATTCTCACCGTTTTCACTTCTCTGGGAGGTATTTTTCAAATATCTGTATGTATGCCTAGGCTGCGTAGGCCGGAACCTAAGCATAGATCAAGAGACATTTTGTCTCTATTTTGAAAAAATAATTCGATCAAGAAACATAACTGCGGTTTTTTTTTTTTTTTTAAAGGATCAAAGGATTTCACTTCTGCGTACCCCCATGGTGACTCGAACCCAGGACCTTGATCTTAGGTAGTGGGTGCTCTAACAATTGAGTTAACACCACTTCGGTTTTTAAATGTGTGCACATAGACAGAACAATACTAAAACTTAAGAAATAATACTCACAATATTCAAGTCAAACGTTTCGTGGGAGACTAATAGCTATTTAAAAATAGGGTTTTTGTCCATTTACCCTATTTTTAGAGATTATTTTCTTACCTACCCCATTAAGTTTTTTTAATTCTCTCTTATCCAAAACACTCTAAGGATGTCTTCCCTAATACCCCATTAAGATTTTTTTTTTGTTTTTTATTTTTTTAATACCATTTTACCCTCCCCCCTTGTTACTTAGAGAGAGAAAAAAAAAATGGAAAAGAGAGAAACCATAGGAGACTTCGCCGGAGCCCCGTCACCGGTCACCGGTCACCGGTCGCTCGATTCAGGCCAAATTTCGCAAGAATCCGATCACCGGCCGCCGGATTCCAGTCACCGGCACCCCTCCCACCAGAAAGATTTGCTGTCCCAATAGACGTCTATTGCCCCTCAATAGACGTCTATTGTCCCAATAGTCTATTGCCCCCTAATAGACGTCTATTGGGGGCAATAGACGTCTATCAGCCATGTATTGCCCCCCAATAGACGTCTATTGCCCTCTAATAGAACTTTCGGTTGCCATAATATGAACTAATCTCTTAAAATTTAGATAATAAAACTTTGTTTAAAGAAAAAAATGAAAAGATTGTATCAATTTAAAAACATCTATTGCCCCCCAATAGACATTCAAAACATTTTGTTTCTTTCCTTCTGTAATCTGTCCCATTACTTAAAAAAAAAAAAAAAAAAAGGGCAACCAGAAAATGATCTGGGCACCCACCGGTATTGTGAGAGATCCGGCTGCTCTCCATTCTCTTCTTCCTTCTTCGCCGATTGTAGACTTGCACTGTGAGAAACCTAGCTCAACGGTGTTGTTTGATTTCCAGATGGGGGGAGCTCGAGAGACACATAGGCAGGCACACCAGAATCGAAGTTTAGGCTGCAGCACGAACTCGCCGCCGGTGATGGATAGAGCGACCTCCAAGCTTGCTGCATGAACTGGAACTCCAACCTAGCTGCACGGAGAACTTCGATCATGGTGGCGCTGGGCAACTACTCGACGGCGAGTGCCGTAACGATAACAGCGATGATGGCGAGGCTACGGAGGCTCGGGATCGCCGATCAATTGAACGGCGACGAGAACGTCGAAGTGGCTGGAGCTTCGATCAGAGCTTCTTTGTCATCTTCGAGCTTGGAGTACATCTCAGGCGAGGCAATTGCAGATAGAGAAACCGAAGGTGGAGATCGGGGAGGGGAGAGAGAGAGGAGAAAGAGAGGGGTTGCTGGCAGCATGGAGAGAGAGGAGAGAGGACAGAGTGGCATCATGTAGTTTTATAATTAGGAGAAGGGCAAAGTTGTCATTTCTCTTTACATTGGGTTAGTGAGAATAAAAATATGTTGCTGGGGTAAGTGAGATAACTTTAGCTTATTTTGGGGCTTTTGGTCAAAGACCCTTAAAAATAAGTCTCATCGTTTTCACTTCTCTTGGAGGTATTTTATCAAATATCGTGTCCAGTGATGGATCTATGCCTATACTGCATAGGTTGCAGCCCAACATAGAATTCTGGTAAAAAATGAATGCCTATAGAGTTAATATAGTAATAGTCTGACTAGAGAAGAAAAATCATTCAATGTCTCTTTTGTTTGAGAATATTGAAAGCAAAGAGAGAATTGAGAGAATAATTGTGTTTTTTTTAATTGATAATAGGAGCCTCTATTTTTAGAGAGTACAAATACATAATCTTAAAGTACAAGGAATCATATTCTAATTAAAATTAGAAATCTATAACATTCTCTGCTATTACAACAATAGAAAGTAATTCTAATTTAATAAGGCATACATAAACCTGATATCCTTCAACATCTTTCTCCTGAAAAATTTCTTCATCAAGTCTTCCTCCATCATTTCCTCCCTCTCTATTTCTCTTTCTATTTCGACCGTCAGTCCCTAATTTTCTTAGTTCAAAACTCAAACAACAAAATGTTTCGGCAAGAAAAGATTTTATATAAATCTAGCTCACCTCCCAATATTTTGATCCTGGATTTGCCCCTGATCGTGTCTCTTCATTTGAGGAAAAGAACAAAAGATTAGGTTAAAGTTGTTCATTCTCACTCAAGATCGATATAGCAACTACTTACACTCAAAGACAAACATGGGCTAGACTCTAGAGAGTAGAGAGACTCCTAGTCTCCTCAAATGAACTAGTAGCAAGCTAGCTAGCTAGCCAGCCAACATTCATATATGGCAGAGAAAAATGGTTCCAGCTGCTAAGAGGACAAATGAGTACGTTATCACACACACAGACCCACCGCCCATATATTCCAAATCCAAGGTCTTGCCTTGACAATTTGTGCTAATACTAATACTATATATAGTTGCAAATGCACATTATTAAAATACAGATCATTGTGGTCGTCTCATCTAATTATTTTGTATTAAAATTTGAACTGGATATTTCGTTTTGGTTTGTAGCCCCTCATGTGAGACCCTAGCTAGCTAGGCCTTCAAATTTTTAAAGGAAGCTTGATTAGCTAGCTGTAATATAAATTTGTAGGGGTGTTTGGCCTAAAGATTGATCGAGTTGAGTTGAGTTGCCATGCACTCCTATTTTGAACGCGACTGAAGAATCTCACTTGTCAGCATTACAATTTACAAGGCTCAGACAAGACTACACCGATTATACGTTGAAAATTAGGAAAAAAAAAACACATTCTAGTTAGTTACACTAGAGTAATGTGAACATATATATGTAAACCTACTTAGCTAGTTAAGGGACATACACATTTGTCTCCACTATGAACTTTCATCTTGGTGATATATTATTCTACAAGAATACTGTGTCATATATATCTCACTTCATAATGTCTTAAAGCTTCAAAGGCACAACGATAGTCTAATGTGAAAACATACCATATGTAACGCAAAGGTTGGATTCTTGACTCGCTCTACCCCTAGCCTAGAGGTGACCCCATTCTTAAGGCTGTAAATAGGCTCGATACAGCTCGTGTTCGACTCGTGTTTGGCTCAATTTTTGCTCATTCGGCTCATGTCAGGAAGATAAATGAGCCGAATATGTGCTCAATATTAGGCTCGACAAAAAAATGAGCCGAACTTGAACAAGGATATATTTGGCTAGTCTAACTCATGAGTAGCTCGAGTTTGTTAAACCTCAACGTTTGTTAAAACTCGACTCATGAAAATTTATAGTATAAATAAAAATATAATTTTTCTAATCTCAAATCTTTAATTCTTTTTATTACGTTCCTTTTCAATTAGAAGAGAATATGAGATTTTAAGTAAAATATATTACAATAAAGTCAAAACTCAGAAGGGATTTGTGTGATAGTTTTTTTTTTTTTGATCAAATAAGAATTTCATTAATAATGAAACTGCTTACAACGAGTTATAGACGACATCTCTTACTCAGAAATGACATCTAGACTTCACACTGGAAATCTATTATGACTGACTCTAAACTTGCACTACAACTGTGGGACAGACAAAAGAGCAGGAGCAGTGAATCCTTGACATCTCACCTCTCGTCCAGCCAGTAAGAACTCTAAACTAGACAACTTACTTGTGTCGACACTAAACTTTCCCACCAGAGTCCTCCTAACCAGCATTGGATCGACCAAGCCAACACTCATTGTGACCTAAACCTGACCAAAAAGGTTGCCAGACAATCAGACCTGGGACTAAAAAACTCAACACCATCACCACCCTCTTGTCAACACCATCCATCCACCACTGCTCCAAATCGCCATCGCCTTAGACCCAATCACAGACAGGAAGGACCCACTAGATGACCAAGGATGATTGTCTATTGCCAGACATTTTCGCCACCGCTGCTGACCGAACTCCAGAACAGGAACGACCTCTCGACCGACGAAGAGAAGATTGTCTATACCAAAATTGCAGTGCGACCCAACAACTAAAACTAAAAAACCTACAAAAGACTTATTGATGAAAATCAAATAAGGAAACCAAACACCAAAAACTCTCAGCAGGCCGCCACACCCACCACCTGCAAACACCACCGCCTGCACACCACCACCTGCATCTAAACTCCCCAACCTGCATCAGATCGCCCTCGCCTGCATCGATCTCCCACCTGCCGACGACCATCCCTGCCAATCACCGGACCAGACACATACCCAATGCCGCCGGCTATGGGTCTCCTCCACATAGCCTCTCCATCTCCGGCACCGGGCGACGATTGACGCTCAAGATCTGAAAGCCAAAGGCCTACGATAGATCTTGGTTTCTACGATAACAGTCCCTTGGTCGCTGCACGTGCATCAAGCCACCATAGCCACTGCCACAGATAGCACAAGAAATCCTCCACCAACCCATGCCAAGCCGCTGGGCACCTCTAGATGCAAAACAGTTCATCCTTCTGCACTCCAGATTGTTTTCAGTCTAGTTTTGATCCCCAACCCATCCTACCTCCAACCTGGTCCTAGATGCATCCACGCCTAGTGATCCCGCTGCTCAAACGTTGAGCCGCCCAACACGAGTCCCGTCCGGCCACGCTCGTCTCACGCCGGCCGGGCCAGAGGCCAAAGCAGACATGGCGGTGCAGCCGAACGAGGGTTTTTTCTCTCTTAGGGTTTTTTTTTCTCTCCCTCGCTATTGTAGGGATTTGTGTGATAGTTAGACATCAAATTTTGGATTATTATTTTAAATTTTCTTTCTTTCTTTTTTAATTTTTAAATTTAAAGTCAAATGAACCCAGCTGAGCCTATTTAAGCTCAATCTTGTCCACTAAATCGAGCCGGGCTGAGCTTGAGCATGGAAAAAAAAATTCAAGTTTTAGCCCGGCTCGAGCTCTATAAAAAACAAATGAGCCAAATATAATCACTTTAGTATTCGCTCCGGTTCGGCTCATTTACACCTCTACCCATTCTTGACATTGAGGGGAAGTACATATATTCTACTAACACAGTGAATAGTAATTTGTTACGAAATGAGGTAATAATATCTATCAAATTTATAAGTCGGTTTTGTATAGAGAAATTCTGTTAGTAGGTTTAACGTGTACAACATGTTCTCAGATAATATTATCGTGATAGAGATATTGCATACAACTTCTTCTAGTTGGGTATTTTTCTTTTTCCTCTACTCATAGGATAACTCGCAGGAAAAATTTTATGGGTCCAATGCAAACGGGTAAACGAAAATGAAAGAAAAATTGAAATGAAAATACTAGTCAAAGAGGGACTACTTTACAAGCTGACGTCTATAGTAAGAAAAAGGAAGCTTTGTAAACCCTACTTTACTCCATCTCCCACATGCAGGGGTTGACCCAGAATTCCAGATCATCATCCCCTTTCTCTTTTTCTCACACGCACAAAAATTGAAACACATGCCTTGTTCTTGCACATGCGGATCGCACACAGAGATTAAAAGAAACTAGTATTGAAATTAACGATGATGGATTGACAAAGCTCGATCGATTCGAAATCATAAGCAAAATGTTCAAGTCCATAGAGACTCTCTCTTAAGAGGGTCTTGGATTACATTGCTGGAAGAAGCAAAGCTGCTGAGGTACTGTGGAATGTTGTTGAAGTCGTGACTATTGGACAAGAGAAGGGATTTCTGATCGTGATCTTGATATTGGTGATGATCTAGCATCTGCGATGCGGGTAAGGTCGCTGCAACCGGCTCTTGTTGCATCTGGATGCAGAGTATTTCAGCCTGAGCCACCGCGAGCTGCATTTGCAGATTCGAAACTTGATTCTGCAGGAAAGATATAGCACCAACACAGCCGTAAACCGGGTCTCTCACTCTTGCATTTGCTTCATACACCAAGCTGCTCACAGCATCTCCTCTCTGATGAAGCGGAAGCTCCTGTACATCGCAGAACAATTAGCACATAAAACCTAGCTAGTTTACACAACTTCAGTCTCACTAAACTGGTCACATGACTGTCATGTAACAATGCGAGAGAAAAGTTATATGCAACGGTTGTATGTTAGTTTTCGGAAATGACAGAGAAATAGAAACCTGCAACATTTTGCTGACATTGCTAGCACCAAAGACCTTGTGAACAATGGCAAACTTATGAGGGTCATCGGAAGGAAAATAAGGGGCAAAGATGCAGTCCTTGGCGCAGCGGCGCCTCAACAACTTGCACGAAGCACATGGTGAAGTTCCTCCCATTTCACCCTAAGAACAATCCAAATTTCTCTCTTGAAGTAGAAGTATATGTGATAAAGGAACAAAGTTAGAGCTAGTGGAGAACTATAACAGAAGGAAACTAGCTTAGTGCATGTGTGTGTTGAAGGGGGAGGAGCTGAGATTGCATATTTATATTAGTCCAAGGGTGGTGGTCTAGGGTAGAATGGTTCCACATGCTTTACCAATAAAATATGGTACTAACGTAATTAACAATTATAATCCAATTCATAGACTTAAAGCCTGGGAATCGGGATAATACCAAAAGAGACAAATTAAGTGTTTTCATATATGAAAGTTCCCGTTCTAGCCATAACTTCCTTGGATTAATGTGATTAGGAAGGGCAGTTCTGTCACTTACCTCTGCAGCATTGCAGAATAGATCCTTCTCTGGTTGACCACCGCCTAGGCGCGTGAAGGGTATGAAGCAGCAATAGGTTGGAAATGCCATGCAGTTGTGTGGATTTCACGTTCTAATTTGACCCTTCTATTTCCATTCTGCTTCTTCTGCATTTTCATGTCTTGGTATGAGCAAAACGAGTAGGGAGAGAGAAGAAAAAAGAAAGTGATTATTGAAATTGCACACAAATGAATATTAAACCCTAGATAATGTGGAAGCCATTAATGGGAGAGAGAGAGAGAGGGTGATTAGGGTAAAGTAATGCACACAAATGAAAGTGATGTGAAACCCTAGCCCGGACCAAGACACCGAGAGAGATGGTCGACTCAACGTGAATGTTTGTTGGGCGGACATTCACATGGAGAAACATTACATTTGTGACATTAATCTTTCTCTCTCACTCTATCTCACACACCCCAAAAACCAAATTTTAACTTTGATACATCTAGGAAGTGTATACTAATTATATATGGCCCTGTTTCTAATTTTCATGCGGTCCTATAATTAGTCTTGACCAACAACAATTCTTTGATTGGAAATTATTCTTTGATATCAATTTCTTAAACCTTGATGTTACGGATCTCATATATGACATCTAAATTAAACATAAAATTTTTGACAAACATTATGATTTTACATGTATCATCTACAGCTTTTTGTATATAGATCTTAACCCTTAATTCAAGAGAATATATATCATGTATAACTTTGAATTAAACATATGCAATTTGACCATTTCCAAAAAAAAAAAAAAAAACATATGCATTTGACAGACATTAATTATGATTGTGTTGTATTATGTAAAGCTTCCAGTATACACATACAGGTCCTTAATACTTTAATTTTTTCTTTTTCCTCTTGTATAACTTGGTTTTTAATACTTCTACGTTCTTAATCATCTATCAGTCATACAAATCCACACATATGGAAATCAAAGAAACAAGTCTATTGCTCTCTATATAGATATAGCTATCCTAGCTGCAGATATAGTTATCCTAGCTGCAAAGACATGCATAGAAGAGACATTGCTGTGAGCCAAAAGCAATACTTAGATATTTTTGAGAAATTGTCTGTACCAGTTTATTATAATCACACCTACACATGCAGAGACAGTTAATCAACTACAAAATTTGAGAAGATAACAGAGGAACAGGTCAAATAAGGCAGAGAAGTGCTTGAATCAAAGGTTAGGAGTCACACCTCTGTTTTCTTCTATCAAATTCAAATCTCAGTTCCTGAAATACTTAAACGAAAAAAGGAATAATAATACATGCATGTACAACATTGCATGACTGCGAACCATCCAGTATTAACACGTCACAACCAGTACTGTAATATATTTCAATTAATTTTAAATATCCTTCATCACATGTATACATTATATTAGTACAATTAGCATATATGATAACACGACTCACACCAGGAAATTAATGTGACCCAATTAATGAGATCCGACATGAAGCAAAGGGTTAAGAATTTATTAAACAGGAAACCCGTTTCGAGAGAGATTGAAACTAAAACAATTAGGAAGTGTGGAACCCTAAGACCTATTCTCACTCTCTTGCATTTAATGTTCTCCACATGATTCCAAGCTTCTAATCTTTTGTTCCGAGGAAAACAGCACTCTTTCCTAGTTGTCATGGCATACGTATCTCTCTTTTATTTAACTACATAGTTTATCTTACTGCAGAACTCTTGACTCATTACATGTAAGTAAGTCGTTATTCTTTACAAGCCAATCACAAGTTTTAACACATATTCAACAACAAGAAATCAGTCATTAATACAAAAAAAGACGGATGAAGTTGTGATCTACTTGCAAAGAATAGCTGTTTGAATATAAGTAGTGAAGCATTTTTTTCCCTATCTTTGATTATAAACCAAGTCTGTGGTTTTAATTAGACTCTTAGTTAGACATGTAGCAAGGAAAATGGGGTGATAGAAGTTGAATTGTTTTAGTGCATTACCTCAGAAAACGCGTGTTCCTATATAGTTTCAGTTTTCAGTTTCAAGTTTCAAACCCCTAAGCTCTAGGAAGAAGAAAAACTTCTAAGCTCTAGACGGTGAGATCCATGTAAACTTTTTGTTTTGACTGCATATTATAACCAAATGAATAAAGTAGAGGAAAAACAGACATCTTTCACCAATTTAGAGAAAATATAAAACATGCAGCCTCCGATGCAAACGTTGAATGCACTTGCTTGGTGATATGGAAGATTCGATTCTTGAGATATGGATCATATGTATGGTTTTCTTAATTTTTCGAATCCAAATTCTAAAATGGAGGATAATAATAGGGAAAATTCTAGTGTACTTTTGGGTATCTCATACCCATATTTACAAAAGTGACAATAAATTGATTGTCAAAGTGGTAATGTTGAGTCCTATTTTATGTAATCTTAGTTCTAATAATGGTAATTACACCTCTTACGACATTGTTACAAGCTTTTGAACAAATTCGTTGTCAATGTTGTAATTTTTATTATAATTTTAGTTCTAATAATGACAATTATACCTCTTATGATATTGTTACAAGTTTTTGAATAAATTCGTTGTCAATGAAAGCTTGAATTGGGAAAGTTCAAATGGCTACTGACCTGAAATTTCAATTTGCTTGAACAGAGTGGTGTTGGATTTCCAATGCCAGCCATGAAAAATATTGGGGGTAAACGAAAGCGGTGGGTACAAGCGGCAGGGCCACCCTAATAATTTGTTGCTGCATAGCTGTTAGCTGCTGCCTGCATATTTAAGCTTCTAATTAAGTAATTAGTATCCAAAAGACCAGGCCCAACATAAAATATACAAGCGCAGAAATGATATAGACTAGAATATAAAAACAGAATAATCAAAAGAGAAACAGCTAAGTATGAGAGCACCTTCTTTTTGTCCTTGGGCCCTAAGAAGTGAGCAAGCTGAATGCCATCTGTCCCTGTGCCTGCTGCAAGACTGGTATTTGGCTGCAGGGTTCATAGGATTAGTCATATATTTCTTCCTTTTATCGGTTATATACAACTTCGTATCTATTTCCTTCATCGAGTGACTTGATTGTTGAGTTCATATAGAAGATAAAAAACACTAGAGTTATTAATTTTTAATAGTACAACAAGCCACAGTTCCACCCAATAGTCCAAAATACAATATACAATCACTCTATAACAGTTGATCCATACCCTGCTCTAAAGTACAGGACTTGGTGCACAAACCAAATACAACTATAGTCTTCCTCCGCTGAGTATGGAACTTCAAGGTTCCTTTCTAAGATGAGCACAAGGGGTGTTACCAACGTCTATGATTTGACTACGCTACTAGCCATCAACCACTCAACTCCACCCTAATAAGCTTCTGCTTTCATTCAATTTTCGCTGATTCCGCTTTTTGATTCCATTTCTGAACAAAGTGCTTGCTACACATGTTGTCTTCTTGAGAACTGGAGAGCACACCATACTCTTCTGTTTTAGTCTCTTTTTCATGTAGTCTGCCGTTTGCGTTTGAACTGAGATCAGCAATAATTATATGTTAACATCAGCAATAATTATATGTGAACACAAATCCTTGTCGCCAAAGATGAATCACAAAGAGTAACCTAATAGGCAAACCACAAAGGAAAAGCACACTATGTGGATTGTCTAATATCAAGAATCACAAGTCAATATCCCGATCTTATTATTTGAACAATTATAGTATCTAACAGTCTTGCAATCTAAATCATCGGGACATAAATTGCGCCCCCTTGCCTACACCGTATGTCAAGAGAGGGAACTGAACTCGGTAAGGTTTCTTGGATGTGATGTAGTGCCATTTGATGCGGAGTATTGTAGACCACACACTAAATAATCAATGAATTGATTCTTAAGAGTTATGATGTCTTATCTTATGGTCGAGAATTGATTAAGCTATCTATTTACAGAGATTTCTGAACTGCAGCTTACACTACCTATCAATTCATTTATAGCTACTACTTTGTGGTGAAAACTTGAGGTTCTTTTCCCCTGAATACAAACCCTCTCCTTTTTGGACCGAAACATTAGCCCCGTATCATGATTAGATTAAATTGTGGTCAAGGAAGGCAATTCAGCATTATTAACCGGAACAACCACTTTAGATACTTGATATACTTATCAACTCCTTAGATTGACTCCAAGACTCTGACATATATACCAAACTTGATATAATTTAACACAACTATTCGAGATATTATCCAATTACCAAGACATACCTGAGTGGGAAGAAGCAGATGCCATGGCACATTCCTTGAGTTTCTTTATCTTTTGAATAACTTGTTCAGTTTCAAAGACTTCATCTGTTTTGGGGTCTTCAGTAGATATCCTCTCAATGCAAACTCCATCTGGTGTAGGCTGTTCAGCAGACTTCCCCTCAAGGGATAACAATGCATTTTCACAAGCCTGTAACAGCACAGGAAAAGCTTAGAAGCCAAGACACAGACCTCAAAGTCTTGTGATATTCTAATTACAAGATTGAAGACCAATGTTTCACATGGACAAAGTAACCAAACATGCACAGTTGCTACTTATTTGATATGAAAATGAACATTTCATAGTTAGAATATCTTCTCCGGCTCATCTAATAGACAATAAGGCTTCTTATATAGCAAAAATACCCTTGATTGTTTGTAACAGCTCATTCTAGACACTGGTGGAAAAAGCAATAAACACAAATCATAACATAGTTCAAATGAGGTTATGCTGAAGTAAAACATTATCAACAAGTTTAATTGCTCCAAATTCCTTCCTGAGCCATTCAAGATAATGAACATGTATCTCCAACTACTACTATCTGGATCCAATCAAGCAATTGGTTATAGAAAACAACCAAGTGAGAGTGACCGATAGTGATGATGATCGATCATAGTCTATGCGTACACATTTCGAAATAAAAAATAACTATACTTTCTTTTCTGCTTCAGTTCAGCACAAATTTGAGGATACTAATAAGTTAGCAATGGACAGTGAGAGGATGATCACACAGACCTTTGCCGCAATTGAATAGAAACCATTGTCCAGTGACTGCTGAGCAAAGTTCTGCCATTCCAGATATGGCACCTCCAGCCATTGGTGAGTTCTAGACTTGAGATCTCGCAAAAGCAAAGCCTCATATCTCAAAGCCAAGCAACTCTGCAAACATAAACCGATCCACAAGCAATACCTAATCAGATCTAAACAGTAAATTCGAAGAATTTAATCCGGTAAATTCAATTTTTGACCGCAACAGAAGAATAATAAACGGTGAAAGCAACGAAATTGGGAGAATTTGAGAGGACATACCTCAACATCGCCGACGAGCGCGAAAGTGCGAACGAGAAATTCGAGAACCAGAAGCTTCTCCTCGACGTTTTTCTCAGAAATTTCTTTCAGAACGGAGAGGGATTCAGACCTCATGAACTGCCTCAAGCCGGATTGGACTTCCACCGACGACTTCACGTCCTTGGAGACCAAAATTAATTCCAGAACGCGAAGAGTCTCATCGCCGAATCTGCAATAAGAGGCTTAAATTATACAGAGAGAGAGAGAGAGAGATGGCAGATTGGAGAAGATGGTGAAAGATCAGACCTTCTGTTCAAAACGAGCGAACGAAACGGCTCTGACATTTTGGCGGGAGATTAGGATGAGGGTTCACTTTTTCTGTTTCTTTTTTGTGTTCTGGGGTTTATATATGGCCGGCAGACCCCAACTGGGGTTGTTGGTGGTAACTTGATTTGGAAACATTTGTTGATTCAATTACTAAATCGACTGAAAAAAAAAAATATTTCAATTTTCACCCTAACACTATTCGTTTGGTTTTAATGGAGTTTGATATGAACCATAATGACGTTTGATTACTTTAGAAGTCGGTTCGTGGTCCAATTTGTACTTCTATTTTTTTTTTGTCTATAAATAAACTCGAAGACAAAGAATGAAAAAACCTAAATCACAACTAATTTTGACTTAAATAAGCCTAATAGCAAAATTGTAAAGGGACAAATGTATTTTAACTACATGTATTTAATATAAAAATAAAAATTATAGCAACTTAAAACCGTGTAGTTATTTTTAGCCTTCAGATTCACTTGTCCCTCACAATCTCTTAATGGCACGTTTATTTATTTGGAATGGAAAATAATTATGAATCGGAGACAAGTGGAATGGGAGAAGAAGGAATTGATATTGATTCCGGAGGATTGATTCCTAAACTCATCTTCCCCCTTCATAATCAAATTCCTGAGTATTCCGGAATCGATTCCTGATAAAGAGGTGAGATCTACATC
>BDJD01007103.1:22951-41008 GCA_002564525.1 Rosa multiflora
ACATTCTTGAGGTTTGTGGCTTCACAGATGCAGATTGGGCCGGAAACATTACAGACAGGAGGTCAACATCGGGTTACTTTACTTTTGTGGGAGGTAATTTGGTTACATGGAAGAGTAAGAAACAGAAAGTTGTGGCACGATCTAGTGCTGAGGCTGAGTATAGGGGTATGGCTCACGGAGGGTGTGAATTGTTGTGGCTGAGAAATTTGGTACGTGATTTAGGTTTCAAACTCAAGAGTACCATGCAGTTGTATTGTGACAACAAGGCAGCCATTGACATATCACAAAATCCAGTACAGCATGATCGTACTAAGCATGTGGAGGTTGATCGTCACTTTACAAAGGAGAAGCTAGATGCCAAAATTATTAGTTTTCGTTTTGTTCCAACTGAAGAGCAACTTGCAGATGTACTTACCAAAGGAGTTTCCAAGAAGGCATTTTATGACTCACTAAGCAAGTTGGGCATGGTTGATGTATATGCGCCAACTTGAGGGGGAGTGTTAGTGTGAGTCATGGTTCCGTATTAGGAATAGACTAAAGGGAATATATTATTGTAACTACTTACCTTGTATATGTTGTGTAGTACAGTAGTACATTGTAGTATGGTTGTAATCTGTTTATATACACCACAGAATGGGTGTAATAATATATCATAAAATTCATTCTTCATAACTTGTCTTATTTGACTACAACATGGAGTAGGGACCAAGAACCATGAAGTGAGGATCAACGAATCAATGACTATAAATTCTCAAGCTTATTGAGGAATTGGGGGAGGAGGGACTCATGGGTAACAAATGGTAAAAGTATCAATCTTATTTTATTTTGTATTCTTCTTTTTGTTTTGCAGGTCTTTTCTACTCATAATCAATTGCAAGATGGATGCATTCAAAGCTTCTCGAAGATTGAAGGTGAGAGATAATTGCACAGGGAGAATACAATGAGATGCGGCTTTGACTGATCGTGGGGCCTTTATATAGTGTCTAATTTTTCTAGGTTGTCTACTTTGATTAGGTTTTCTATTCCTAATTGGATTGGATTGTATGTTTCTTCTAAATCAATTCTATCCCAGGGCCTCCTTTTCCTTTTCCTTTTCCTTTTGGATTTTTGGAAGCAGTAGCCGCCGCGCGCCTACCATATCGGTGATTTAATGAAATTTTCGAAATTTCAATGTGTACCCTCGTGAACTTGAAGTAATTACACGACCAAACTGGCCTCTTGTCTTCTTATTTCTTTCTTGTTTTTAAATGGAGCCTAGTTTTCAATTTAGCTGGACTTTACTGAGGCATTATGGATTTTACAAGGGTGGTGTTAATATCTGACATAGGCAGTGTTGGGTTTTCAGTCGGCACTCTTCAATTTCATGCCTTTCTACAGTGGTGCAGTTGGTAATCTGTGCCTGGCACGTATGTGAAAATTGCATATCCACCACTTCTTGAGAAGAAAACTGGGTGTGTTAGATTCTGTTTACTTGCCTACTAGTGACTTAGTCTGAGGGATAAATGGATTCAATGTCTGTTTTCAATTAAAATGACTATATTACCGTGATCTCGTAAACTAATATGATTTTTGATATATACTTTTGAACTACATTATATTTTTATGTCTCCATGTCCTAACAGTATTGTCGTCGCCTCTAAAGCTGTGTGGAAGGCCTTGGGAGTGCCGGAGAGCGACTGGGGTGGAATGGAAGTACAATGGTCTGATGCCTGAATGAGACCATCCACATGTAACATAAATTTCAGTAAATAAGGTTCCCTCGTTTGCTAGGCATGAACCTATCCTACCTATGAGGCCGCTTGTAATATAATTTGTACTTCATGAAATAAGATTAATTATATGCGTGCATCTCCTAGCACCAAAGAAGAAAAACAATCTTATAAATACCAAATTGATAAGTTTTGACTTGGTTTTTTTCTGGCTAGTAGATCTCTGATGCTTCTGAGCGATATAGTAGTAGCCAGGCACGTCGTATGTGACTCTTAAGTTTGTTTTCAAAATGGAGACCTGGGGGTGTTTTTCCAGCCTATTTGTTCTATATTCTACCTTGACCAATTCATATATAGTTCCGATCTGACTTTTCTGCTGATGGCTTGAATGTTGAGGGGACAGAATTGGGATAGAATAATGAGCACAGCTGATTTCATCCCCTATACTTCAGGCAACAACTAAAATCTTTTCTAAGATGAATGCGTGACCCCAAAGCTGTTACAACTTGAGAGCATAGGCAATTACAACTTGTAATTCGTAACTTGAGAGGATTTGAATTAAAAAGGCAGTTGGGATTTCAGCTCTCACCACCATGAAGAATATATGACACGCCAGTATTTGTTACATTCCATTGATAGATACTTCAAATACAGAACACAAAGCAAAGCTGCAAAAGCACTAAACTTAATTCTACAGTTGCATACATATGCATTTCAAGATTGAAATACACAATAAAAAGAACAGCAGCAGATACACCGAAAGATTTACTGGCGGTGCAAATTTAACCACATCTCAATGGACCATCTACAACATACTATCTGTCCTCGCTGGCAGCCTTCGGAAAAAGTTAACTGGGGCTGATGGCATCTTATGCCTGAACCTGGGGTGCCTCATGAAGTAAACCCCACCAAGAAGAACCAAAACCTGGAAAGGTGTTACGTATAACACAATAGCAGCCACAAGACAGAATGTGATAAATAACATAGTGGCACGAGGATCCCGCCAGCTGAGAAGCGCCTGCATTCGCTCCCCTTGAGTTGCAACATCACCCACCACCGTTTGAATCCTTCCAGCAACACTCCTTAAGCGATCATACCTCATCCGAACTATATCTGAACCCTTAGATGTTGGAAATGTGTCGAATTCTTCATCAAGCTCATCTGGGTGCACGGCATCTGCATATGAGATCCTTGTGTTCATGTGAGGAGGGTACCTTGGGCGATATCGGAAATTCCAAATCCCAATCAGAAACATGTACAGGAAAACAGTCGGCAAAATCAGTTCAGGAAAGCACACAAGCATCACAAAGAGAACATGTACAAGTGCTGTTGTGATGGGGTTTTTCCACATGCATACTTCTCCAAACCATTTTCCAACAGCAAACAATCCCGAAAATACAGTCATCAGTCTGAAAAAGTTTGCCTTGCTACGCCTCATGCTCCAAAGATGAGAATCTGCATCAGACATGTATTCCACCACTTCCTTCCTAAGAGGTGGTTCCGCCCGACTAAGCCGGGCTGCAACTATGTTGACAGCTTGGTGACGTAGCATGTCTTGCTGCATCACAGTCAACGGCCTTACATAATGCATCTTCGGCAAAAGAGGTCTAGAGTATTTGAACATCATGTTAACCAGTGATGTGCATGAAAATCTTATTGCAAGATGCAATTCACCCATCTTCTTGACACCTGAAGGATGAAGGACTAGTAATGGGTAAGTGTGTGTGTAGACGCGACCAGTCTCAAGGGTAGACATACGAATCCTGACCTTGCCAATTTTCACATCTCTGTTGCCATTTGAATTACCAAAAATCTGAGAGTTATCGAAAACCCCCACTGTGAGAACGGTTGCAGGATCAAATACCTCCCAAGTGTACTGCTCATTGTACTTTGGGCTTAGACTGTTATTTATGGTTCGAGTACGAACCCATTTGTGCCCATACTTTGCTACACAATATGTATCTGATGTACCCTTCCCATCCCTTGTTTTCATTGGGTGTAGACCATTAGCATTTAGAATTCCGAGCTCCAAGACACCAATGGATGACTTCCAAAGCGGCTTAGCTGTAGGTCGAAGGTCACTACTATAGTGAGTAGACTCATCAAGCACATGATACCCTCCATCAAGACAAATACGAAGATGGATCCTGCTGGAAAACCTATCTCTTTCTTTATCTTTCTTCCGCTGCTCTCCCTCCAGCTCCATGGCATCTGACATGTGCTTTTCAAGGTTATACCACCGCCCACGAATATTTCGATCATCAGCACGCCTCTCAACAGTGTTCAATGGTATGACAACCCTTCCTAAGGTCTCATCTTTGTTTGAACCAACACGATCTTCAACTGAAATGATCAGATGGTCATCAAAGGGTTCAGCAGCAACAAACATCAGGTCCTCATTCCACATTGGGTTCAGAATTCGAGTTTGAACTGTTTTCGTCTTTAGGACCTGATTACCAATTTGTACTTTTGCATATGCATCTGGGAACCGAGACCTGTCAGATATAATCAAGTCCTGTGCCTCAATTACATTTACTCGTACATACCATAATCGTGGTGAATGGTAAACTTTTGAGCGCGAATGTGCAAAAGTAGCCGAAGAAGTATCATCAGGACCAATTGCATCAGAATGCCATGCATCTGGAAAAGCCTCATCAGCTTGTGTGCCATACCATACAGCAAGCATCAGTTCCCCATTCCTCTTCTCCCCTTTCTTGTTTTCTATCCGATACCATTCTGGAGCCAATGGACTATCAGGTGGAACTCGTGTAGGAACTTCATGGAGATCAAACCGCACAAACCCAACATAATCATCTTTCATAAGATCCTTGTCTTTGACCACAACCTCCAATACATGTGCTTGCTCATTTTCCTTTGCAAAGGCAAACACCTCATTCCATTCAGGGTTCTTCTGCTTCTCAAAATGCTTTGTAACTCCTTTGTAGTTCCCTATTCTTACTTCAACATATGGATCAAGGCTTCCAGTAACATCCATCATAGGAAGATCGCGAGCTTTCACAACTCGTACAAAGAGGTATTGCATCTTTTCAACAAGGTCATAGGTGCTGGATGGTCTGTTGGTACGCATAACCCGCCCACCAACAATTTGCCCCCCTCCAAGGAAAGGACTCGTCTCTTTAAGCATATAATCAGAAGGTTGAGATGATGAACCTGAGTACATGCGAACAGTTTGAGGTCCCTGTGGTTCAGACCTCATCTCCTGCATCCCATAGTTCACTGATGGCTGGGTAGCCGCTGAAGGAATATTCTGCTGTTGTGCTATGGTAGGATTTGGAAGGTGACGAAATGTGTGTCTCGAATCAGCTCTGTCGTCAGAGAATGGGTTTGGGACATTATTTGGAACTTGTTGCAAGGGCGCTTGACCATGTGTGTGGCGTGAACCTCTATCCATCGAAGAGTCCATTGCTGGAAGTGGATTTGAGGATCTGATAGACGGGTCATCAGTAACAAAAACTTTGAGGCCAAGCTCTCCCTTCACACGTGAGAAAATACCTCTCTTTTCCAAAGGATAGTGCAAAACACAAGCATCAGAGTATGGGACAAATGAGGTCCCAGTAAGACAAACCTTCCCCAGGAATAATTTGGAGTTGGATTTACCATGGTTGTAAACAAAGGCTTCGAGACTTAGGTTAGAGAGGTCATTTGGATCAGTAACGTTGAAGTAAAAGCTTTCATTCCAGACAGGATTGAGATCTCTTTCTTTTACACTGGTTCGGAATCTCTGATGATCAAAGTGAAGCTCCACAAAGGCACTAGCTGAGCCCTGTCCATCTTTGGGCATGAGGTCATGTGCAGCCACGACCTCCACCCCTAACTTGAGGTTACTCATGGGACTTCGATCAAATTGATGCAATACTGGGGAAGAATATATATATCTAGTTGCTTGCAGAGATTGGCAAGAAAGAAAGAAGAACCTGAGAACCAACAAAAAAAGAAGAGATTCAAATTTTATAGATGATATGCTAAACAATCAAAGTAGTAGGAAAAAGCGAACCATGAAACAACTGACATATATAGAATCATTTCAAAAAGAAGTGCTTCAGTGGTGCTTCAGAAAAGAATGAATGGCCGTTTCAGTTTCTTTCATATTATTCTATTTTTGTTCTCTTCAAAAATCTAATATCATTCAAATTTGTCTCTGAACAGAACATGTGTTCTTAAGGGAAAAAGGGGCTATATTTTGTAATTGTTATGTCACAGAAAATTGGCACTAAAATGAAATCAGAAGTCTGAGAATCTGTACAAACTAAAAAGGCAGATTATGGCCGAAAAATGCTTCAGTGCTATAGCTTCCTATTAAGCATACGATCTACAAAAGAAAATTAAAACAGAAGAAAAGGAGGAACAAACAGCAAAAACGCCCTTGACCTTTCTAAGATTCATCAAACATCCAAATTCTCATTTCCTCAGAGACAAAAAAGGGGGCAAGAACATACAGAATCTTCCTTAATTCCCTCTCTTTTTCCACTTTTCTCAGAGAAAAAATGAATAATCTTAGCACAAATTCCTTGCTCTGTTCTCTGAGATTACTAAAAACTATTTGAAAAGTTAGGTCTCTAAAGAAATAGTATATACCCTGCCTTTTTGTTCAGCCAAAACCCAAAATCACACATAAAAGCCAATACTTTTCAGATTACTCAAAAGTTGGTGAAGAATTACTATAAACCCAGATACAAAAAAGTCTTTACATTCAAAAACCAATTATCCTGATAAAAGAGGAAATAAAGATAACTTTTTTAAATTACAGATTAAAGCTTTATTATCTGATAATTCTCAAATTTCAGTAAGTAATGGAAACCCAGATAAGAACACCTTCCCTTTTGACCAAACTTCACCTCCAAACCCCAAAGCTCTCAAATTTCCTCAATGATCAAAAACCCATTAACCTCAAACAACCACAACACACAACAGCAAAGCAAAGCACCAAAGAAAGCAAATGAAAAAGCACTTAGAAAGATGGAACACACCTTGTTTTAGAGCTTGAAAGGTTTGAGTTCAGAAAAAGCTCACAGCTTTGAGATGAAAACCCAACAACACAAAGGCCAAGAGAAATTTATAAACGCATAAAAAGCTAGAAAATGAAAAAAAGGGTGGTAGTATTTCTGGGATGGTTCCAAAGAGAAAGAAGAAGAAGAAGAAGAAGAGGGGGAGAGAGAGAAGAGTCGTCGAAAACGAGTTAAATGAATGGTGTTGATTGGCGTTAACAGAGAAAGAATGGTTGGGGGGTCTACTAGGCGAGGCTCTCTGAGTTGAGGTACGACTGTTGACTCTCTCTCTCTGAGTCGCTCTGTTTGTATTTTAGCTGGAGGCGCCTTTAAGTGCATAGAGAAAGACCAATACGCATTGCTTCGTTTTTCTGAGTGCGTTTTACAGGGACAGAGTTCTGTGTACTCGCTCCCTTTGTGGGGCCACCGTGGCATTTCACCAACATATTGCTTGGCTGTTTCTACGTGTTTTCAAGTTTTAAAAACATGAATGACAAGGATAGGATATTGATTATCTATCTATCTATCTATCTATCTAAGCTTATTGGTTAAGGAAAGGGAGATTAAATCAGAGAGGTCGTCTGTTAATTATTTGATATATGATATTGCAAAAGTCATGAGTTTAATTTTTATTGATATTGTGGGTGAGTAGGACCGGGAATAAAAATTAAATTTGAGGGTTTTGTTAGGGATTGAGTTTGGCTCATTGTGGTACCAAATAGTTGGCAAAATTTGGAAAATTCAGAGCGGTGGTCAAATTGATTGCAAATTGACTTCGCCAACAAGAGTTGTTTTTGCTGCAGAATGAAGAAAAGAATATTGGTGCTTTGTTGTTTTTTGATACAAATATTGGTGCTTTGTGGGGGAGAAACAAGGGTGCAAAGAACTCATTGCGTTTGTTTAAGGACAAGAAGCAATTATTGTAGCTTGTTTTGGGGGCCAAGAGGAAACTATTAGAGCAAGTCCACCCGTAGTCAAGAAATGTCAAGGTCGAGAAGTCAAGAATTCGACCGGTCAAGTTACTATTCACTGCCACTGGACATGGGTTTGCACCCGTTGTTTTTCTTGCCCGGTCAACACTGTTCACCCTTTTCACTGTTCACGAAAAAAAAACTGTTCATCCGTGGTATTTTACCGTTTTTTTAGTTACAAACATATATATACATATTAATTGTAAGCCGTAGGATTGCCCATTTAATTGAAATGAAGGGCTGAGATTTCATGACCGTTGGGATCAGAATTCAAACATATATATATATATACATGTTAATCATCAGCCGTAGGATTTCCCATTTAATTGAAATAAATGGCTGAGATTTCATGACCGTTGGGATAAGATTTCAAATAGAACCAACGGTTGGATTCCACGTGGCATGCCGGCCCATCTCTCCCTTCCATCAAGTTGCGGCGCCACGCGTCGTCATGGTGGCGTTCACTTCATGCCAAGGCGCGTCTTCAGCAGCAAAAAAGTTGCTCACGTCAGCCACGTGAAGGCTGGACTTGTGTGGCCTTTCCTTCCTTGATCGGTCATGGAAATAGTCATGGAATTGACTATTTCTTTGGCTGTAGTCATGAAGGGGTGAAGTTTGCCCGGGCAAGAATCCTCCGCTGCAAACCTGTTTCTTCCATGGCCAGTCACCACGTCAGCTTTTTCTTGACTATGACCAGTCAAGGTGAAACCAGTGCACTTGCTCTCTTGGATCATCGTTAGAGTTTAATGCATATATAAATGCAGGTTGAGACATTACATCCTTGTCAAGCTTTTGTGAAGATTCAATTCCAACTGAAATACTTATAATTAAGTTGCTACCTCACCTTCATAATTGTATGAATGTAACTGGAAGCAAACCTGGCGGGCCTGGGTCCTTCCTGCACTGATATTATTCTAGACTCATTTAACATGTGCAGCATTTTTTCTTTTTTTTTGGAACATTTTAGCATATTAGGTTTTTGTATGCCACAATCAATATACAATACAAAAGATTTTTGAGTAATTATTTTTGTATTACTTTTGAGTTGGCAGATTAATATGCTGATTTTGATGTTCTGGACGAGCTTGAATGAGCTAATTATTTCTTTTATAGTGCTTAACCACTACAAAATAAACAGTTGAGTCAGTTTTGAAATTTTTCTATCGCACATACATACACAAGGAGGTCATTGAAGAAGATCTCGGAAATATTATCAAGTGAAATCAGTGCAACAGACCCAATGTTAGATTGAGTATTAAAGTATTAAGGTTCGTCATTAATTGAGTAGGTTACTTTTCTTTATCAATATTAAGCCAAATTGAGACCACTTGGGGTATTAAGGGTTTCTAATTTCATGTTTAAAATTGTAATCCTTCAAATGCACTCAATACATGAAAGATTGGTCTATGATGCGGTAAGTAGACTATTTTCATAAGAAAAAAATAATAATAAACTAGATTAGCTAGTTATGATTGTGTCATTTTTTTTTAAATCAAAGATTAGGCGATACTAACTCTTTTGCAATAGCCGATTTGGGGATTAGTCAAGCGCCCACCCGCCCGTCCCTCCATTTATTTAATAAACTACAAAGAAAATACAAATAGAAAGGGGCCGGGACCAAACTAAAACCTTTCCAATCAAAAGAAATGTGAGAAAAAGCAAACAAAACATTAACTAAAGTTAATTTACTGTTATAAAAAATTAGTCTATTACTGTACCAACATGGTAACATACTGAAATAATTTTTTCTCTTGCATGAATTCTCGGCATCTGACCATTTTTCTCTTGCCCTGCCACATGGAAGAGTTCATACTCCTCTACAACCACCTCTTCAGATCTCAGTTGTTATCCTTTTATGCGAGATCTTTCCGTAATCGGTCAACTGGAGAGTGTATGGCGGCTCTGTCCGTATCCTCACCTCTGCAGACCACCCTTGGTTACCAACCCTTGCTCATGATTTCCGTTGGAGCTCCAGTGTCAAATCTGCTATGGTGGCTGCAAGTTGGAGATGAAGAAGAAGCTTTGATTATGATTTGGGTTTTTTGGGCTGTTTGGGCCTTTATGTTTTCAGCTGTTTCTTTCTTGTATTTTGATTTTTCTAGTCTTGCTTGTTCTGGCAGTTGACTATGTGAATCATGTTTTGCAAACTTCATCTGTATTGGGGTATGTCCCTTATACCGTTGTTTGGCTTTGAGCCTTGTTAATTGATGCTACCTTTCGACAAAAAAAAGAAGAAGTCATTTTTAAGGCATATTTGCATGGTCAATCAAGGTGGATCTGCATAAAGTTCACTGTTTCTGCTTTCTAATATGTCATGCTTCTTCTTCTTTTTTATCACGAAAGCATTACAACTTTTTAATGTACTTAAATGGTCACATTATACACATTATCCACAACATATTTAATTAATATTAATTATGATTTAGCAGAAGCATACGCAAAGTACGTTGGAATGATTCTGACTCGGATGACAGCACCAAGTATCATTAACAATTAGTTATAAAGCCTAACATATACATCCTTATATGGATGCATATAAGATTTGATAACTTAAAAAATTAGGCATGCATATCTGTATAGGGTAGGTGGATTTCTTATAGTATTTTACTTCTATGAAAAGTGACTTCAATTTTAATAACCACAAAATTTAGGCCATGATTGATAATAAGTAATAACAAAGTGATTGATAATCATGTACCCCACAACGTTCACGTTCTAAATCATAAATTTGGTCAATTTTTAACGACACTAATGTTGGGGCTTCCTCGCTAGAAGAACAGTGCATGCAATTTCCAGGAAGAAAAGTACCACACGGTTACTAATTTTACTAAAGGGGGCCAAGAACTCTTCAATTCTCAAGAGACCTTTAGCTACGTAGCCTAGTTTCTTTCACTTCTGAATATAGATTTTTTTAATTAATTTTTTTACTTTTTTTAAATAAATACAGGATTATGCGATATTGGTTCTTCTGCAACAGCCAATTTGGGGTGTCAAGCACACTCCCACATCCCCAAAGGAAATGGGGCCATCACAACCGAGAGCCCACCGCCCATTGCTTTATTAAAAAATAAAGGATAAAAGAATACAATGAGGAAAGGGAGACCAAACCAAAACTGTTCCCAAAAAGAGCAATAACAAAAAAAGAAAAAAGAAAACTCCTCCAACAGAGAAAGTAAAAAGAAATCATTATGTCTGCAGCAATTGTGATTAATATGTAGAAACAGCTCGTGCAATGAAACATTAATTGCGGCGAATATATGAAACTCCAAAAGCATCGTGTGACAACAACCAGTGAATCTCCATTGGTGGAAATAAGAACCAAGAAAGAGATGGATAAGCTAAACCCAAGTTGGTGAGACCATCAGCAGCCGCATCACCCTCCCTGAGAACACGAGAGTAGCGAAATTTCATTACTCGGAGATGAGCTAGGCAACTACGCCAAGGGATTCGCATAAGCCAAGGAGGAACAAAGGTCGATGACGTGAGACAATTGACAACGCTAGTAGAATCACTCTCCAACCATAAATGATGTCAGCCATGCAGATGTGCAAATTCAACCCCAATAATGACAACCATCAGCTCCGAATTGAAAGCATTGCCAATACCCAACCTACCACAATAACCTCCAATATAACAACCACTTTCTCCCCTGAAAATTTCACCACAAGCCGTTGGGCCAAGATTGCCTTTGGCAAGACCATCAGTATTGAGTTTTATCCATGGACGCGTTGGAGGAACCCATAAAACAAGGCGGGGAGACCGCACCATTTTAGCCACCGGCTGCACCCCAGGCTCCAAAAGCAAATTGGAATCCAACCTCCCCGAAACACAACCAGAAAAGTGAGGGGATGTAAACTTAATCCAAGCCTTGATTGAACAATAAACACGTCTAAGAGAAGGCGGTTTATTGTCAAAAATAAGACGATTATAGGTCTTCCATATCTGCACTAAAGAATAAAGACACACTGCAAGCCACGCATTCTTTAATTGTGGTGAAAAACGCTTACTAGTGAAAGAAACCCCTTAGGTCCTCAAGAGTTCCTTGAGAGGTAGAGAAGTGCCAAAACAGTGAGCAACCCATTGCCAAACATGCTAAGCAAATGAGCAGGTGACGAATAGATGAGTTGAGTCCTCCACATACCCTAAAGAACAAAGAAGGCATTTTGAAACTAGGGAAATTCTACACTTTTGAAGCTGCACATTTGTTGGAAGCTTATTATGAAATAGCCTCCAAGCTAACAAAGTATATCGAGGCGGGATAAAATGCCTCCATAAGTGAGAGGCCTATTCCAAAGTAGGGAAGTGATGACGTACCAACTCATAACCATCCGAGAAAGAAAGAACACCTGAGCTAGAAAGCTCCCAGATAAGAGAATCACGCTATGTGTAAAGTGGAAGAGGAACATTTTTAATCCGCAGAGCTAAATCTGGGAACATATCATTGAAATGATGTGGCAAGGACCATTGTTGATTAGTAATAAAATAAGACACACGAATGCTCAAAAGTGGTGCAAGGCGTGAAAGATGCAGCTCATCCAATATTGATACATCAAGCCATTTGTCTAACTAGAAATTAACTTAAGCACCGTCACCAATAAGCCAACGAGAATTTTGATAGATGAGAGGAAGGGATAACTTCAACCCATGCCAAATTGAAGAAGTAAAATAACCCCACTTCATGTACCTAGAAACAGAAAACCTTTGGAGAATAAAAGATCCCCATTGAGAGTATGAAGAAAGAGCATCCCAACCAAAACGTAAAAGAGTTGCGTGATTAAGAGCCTTAGGATCACGTAGACCAAGTCCACCCTCAGCTTTGGGAGTACAAACTTAGCGTCGTGACACAGTAACCAATTTGCGCATAGCCACATCCCCAAACCAAATAATGTTTCGAGCACAAGCTACTAGGCGATTTAGAAGTGAGGTAGACCAAATATACACCGAAAAACTATGCAGAAGCATACCCCGATTGTACAAGCTGCACTAGACCAGCAATAGTTAACAATTTACCTTTCCAACCCATGAACCTAGCCTTAGCTTTATCCGCTAAGGCCTAAAGATGAACTCGCCAAGGCTTACCCTCGAAATATTGGAACACCCAAATAGGTGAACGGAGCTTTACCTAACTAAAATCCTAACACATGCTTAACTCGTCGTTGATAATGCAAATAAGGTTGATCCAAATAAAAATTGCTCTTCTCTTTATTAACCAAATGCCTAGAAGCACTCCCATAAAGATCAAGAAACTGTTGCAGAGACCGAAGAGAAAAGTAATTCGCTCGATAAAATAGAAAAAGGTCAGCATCTTATAGAACATGAGTAATAGGAGCACAACCTCTTAGAGTGGAAATAGGTTTAATTTTTCTCGTAGAGAAAAGATTAGAGAGACCGTGGCTCAGTACCTCTTCTGCCAAATAGAATAAGAGAGGGGAAAGAGGTCCCCTTGCCGGGTGCCCCTATTATAGGAAAAGAATCCATGTGGTGAGCCATTCACTAATACCGACAATCGAGCAGAGTGAACAATAGTTTCTATGCAGCCCACAAACAAGGAGAGAAACTAAATTTATAGAGCACCTAAAAGAGAAAGTCCCAACTGAGCGTACCAAAAGCCTTAGCAATATCAACTTTAATACCAACATTCATTTTTCCTGTCCTACAAGTTAAACCCTTCAGAGACCAAACTAATACAACCTGCAATATGACGTCCCTTAACAAAAGATGACTGCTGCGGAGAAATTATGCGAGAAGCAATAGGACCCAGCCGTGTTGACATAATCTTCGGAATAATCTTGAAAAGAAAATTGCGAGGCCAATTGGCCTATATTGAGACACCATGCTGGCACCGTCGACCTTGGGAATAAGAACAATGAAATTAGAGTTGGCATTCAGAAATCAGAAGTAGCCAATTGTTCATGAAGAAATACTGCACAAAAGCCACCACATCAAGACCAACAATATCACAACATTGTTGATAAAAGAAACCGGGAAACCCATCCGATCCAGGTGCCCTAAAAGGGTCCATTGAGAATACTGCCTCACGAATCTCCTCAGGAGTAGGTATAGCAAAATTTGTTTTTTTTTTTTTTTAGGAAAGAGAAACTAGCCAATATATTGATCAAAAGCCAGAATGGCCATTACATACCCTTCCGCTGTCATGTAAGACAGGCAAGAAGATGTGTTAGTACCCACAATGGTACATAGGAACTAGGTCACTCATTTGACATTGAATACATTATAAACATAGCGGGATCCCCCCTTGGTACTACGCTGGAGGCGCTAGAAAAGTAGAATGATCCGGCCCTCCCAACCTAACCTGGGAAACAGTAAATCTAGTCGCCTAGAGACCTCAATTGGTGTACAACTAGATATACTGAGAATTAAGTCGACAAGACTAAGACCCAATACTACAACTAGATAGGAAAAAACCACTAGATTGCCCAAAAAAGGCCTAATAGAAACTAGAAAATAACATAAAGGAGTAAAAGACCGGCCCACAGATTCGGCCCAGTAGCCAAAGGAAGACCAAAGGCCCAGAAACCAAGCCAGGGAGAGTGGGTCGGAGCGAACCCGCCTGTGTTGTCGGACCAGCACGTCGACTCCCGACGGACCACATTCACTGCACCAACCGCCACCAACTGACATCGTCGGCTGGATCGTCGTGGATCACGATTCCAAACCGAAATCTAATCTGATACAGGTTCGGTCGCCACAGCCTCTGTCCTCCGTCAGACCTTCTCAACCCCAAACCAGGGAAACCGCAATGACAGCCCGCCTCCGCCGTGTACCGGAAACCCTCCGTAGCACCACCCTTGCTCGAAAAACCTCCGCCACGCAGATCGAAAACGAAATAAGGAAGAGCCCATCTGCTTATCATTCTCTCTCCAAACGTGACCCAGTCACTCCCGATCCTCTGTTCCTGCCCAAAACCTCCTGGCCCTCATCGGTGGACTGACACAACTAGTTCGCCCGTCCGACGACAACGTCCCATGGACGAGGCATAGGAAGATATTTCGCTGCTCCGACTTTCTTGGAGCTCTCGGGGACTTTTTAAGTTGGGGGAGGTATAGCAAAATTTGTTAGTTGACTGTCCTTTTCATTTTGTTAAAGACTTAAAGGTCTAAATGTGCACTCAAAAACCTACAATTCGGGATGATGAAGCTATTTTAATTCAAGTATGGCAAGTCAACCAAATACAAAGATGATTCTTCTAAAAAAAAAAAAAATACAAAGATGATAAATAAAAAAAAAATTGGCAGAGTCCACTCTTTGCTCTGTTATTAAAACATGCACGAATAGCAATATGAAATTATAACATACAAAGAGTCTCATATCAAAACTACATGTCGTGTGGTTGAAAAGTATTTGGACAGCTTTTCCTTACGGCATTAGAGTGAGGATAAGAGTTTTGAGTAATATTTAACTAGTTTTGAAACAAAAATTAACATCACAAGGGCTATCTAAAACAAGTACTTGACAAGGATATGTAGCTAGTGAGGAGTGTCTAATCAAAACTTTTCATATCTTTCTCTTTCTCTTTTTCTTTTCTTCTTTTTATTAAGGAAGAAGAAAAATAATTGAATTAAAATAGGACATGGTTCACCCTCAGATCACCAGCATGACAGGCTAGAATACTTACCACTATACTACAACGACTTGATGTTTTAGGTTTTTAATTTATTTTATTTATCAGTTAATAATCTATGATTAAAATTGTGTGACGTACATTTTCTATTATTAGTATGACAAAGATTATTCGTAAATAAGCCCTTAGGGTTAGCCCAAGTGATTTGAGGAGAAAGGGGGTGCTAATCTAATTATGTTCAAGCTAAACTAAGGGTTTGATCCCCCTCCAATATAACCAAAAACATGAAGAAAATAAAAATCGAAGGGTTCTTGACCTAAAGAACCAAAATGAGCCAAAATTATCTCACTTATCCCAGCAACAGATTTTTATTCTCACTAACCCAATTTAAAGTAAAAATACAATTTTACCCTCATTCAAATTAAACAGTTACATCATGTCTCTCTCATTCCTCTGATCTGCACACACACACACACACACTCTCCCCCTCCCTCTCCGTACGTACAGATCACCGGTCCTCGCGATAAAGTGTTTCCATTTCACCAATGGCGAGAGGCTTGACGATTACGAGACCGAACCTGGAATTGTTTCTCCCGCGCCATCCAAGATCTCGTGGGTGCGGTCCCTCGGCGTGGCCTCCAGCAGCTCCAACAACACCAACTACAATCGTCGGTCTGAGTCCAACATCTACTCCTGCAACATGTCAGACTCGGCGACCTTCTACTCCCTGCTGAGTTAGCTCCGGGCCAATGATCTGAGTAGGGGTGGGCGTCCGGACCCGAAAGACCGAGGACTCGACCCGAACCGAGGAAAAAAGCCCGATTCGGTTCGGTTTTAATATAGGAATTTTCGGTTCGGTCTCGGGCTTCACATTTTCAGGGACCGAAAGCCCGAACCGACCCGATTTCATGTATCAATTGCCACATGTCAGTCCTTGATTGGGTGATATAATAATATGTTAAATATTAAAAAAAAATAATAATAACAAGTTAACAAATAGCAACCCTAAAACATTAAGTCTCTTGCAGTCAAGTAACCCGACCTCACTCACCTCAGCCTCCCTCTCTCTCTCGATAGTATCGAGGATTCAAGTCGATACCATCTCAGCCCCAATTTCTGAAATCTCCCTCTCAGTCCCTCCCTCACGGTCTCACCCTTCACTCTCTCTCCGTCCATTACCATCTACTGCACCACTCTCCGTCTCCGAAATCCTCCTTCGCCAGCGGCTCCTTGATTAGATGCGAAGCTCCAGAAGTTCGCCTCCGCCGTTTAGCCTTTTCGATTCTCCCGTCGCCGTCGCCGTCGTTGCTCCTCGCAACTCAGTTCAGTGAGTAATCTAGATTTAAGGGTTTTCAATTTGACTTGTTCAATCGTCTTGATCTGTGACTTTTTCAATCTTCTTGATCTGTGATAAAATTAGGTTTGAGATCAATCCTCTTGATCTGGGACATGGCACTGATGGCAGAGTGGTGGGTTTGTGTTTGAGGGTTCACTGAAGAGGGAAGATATTTTCTTGACTTCTAAGGCCATGGCAGATTCAAATAGCAGATGGAGATGTCTGTCACCACGGAACTGATTTTGCTGCCCAGAAACTCCAGAGTAAGTGTTTCAAAGCTTGCACCGTGGAGATGGATATAGTGTTGAAATTACTGACCATTTGTATTTGTAAATTGATCTCTGATCAGGTTTGAAATGCGAATGCAGAGTTGGAGGGAGTTGTCAACTTGTCAGTTGTCATGGAGTTCTGGACATGTTGATCAAGGGAGCCGGCCGAGCAGCTATTTGTGCAAAACTGGAAATTGTGTCCCTCTTTCTGTTGCAGTTGTAGTACCATTTAAAATTTGAATTTCAATTGATTGAACACAATAACACATGGTTGAAATGATTGAATAATTTGGATTGTTTTCTGTTGGACAATGGACAATGTATTTGTGAGTTTGTGTTGTAAGCTATAAAGTATAAACTTGTAGTAATGCATGATTATTGTTATGTTAATGAGATTATTGGATATTTGGATATGCATTCTAGTCTCCCAGATACCAGAATGAGTGACAGAAGTCACAGAAGTGCAGAACTGCAGTTTGGAAAACAGGCAAATCTTGTTGAACTGGAAATTGGGCCCGAAAAAGACCGAAAAGCCCGAAAGACCAAACCGGCCCGAATGGGTTCGGTTTTTGTCGGTCTTCATTTCTAAAAAAGCCTGAACAGGCCCGAACCGAAAATTTCAGTCTCTGTCTCGGTCTTACTGATTTTCGGGCCCGACCCGACCCCAGCCTAGCCCTAGATCTGAGGGTGTTCGCCCTCTTTGAGCTCAAATAAGTGAGCTACGGGTTCAGTCAGGCCTTGCTGATCGATGAGGGAGGGTTTAGGGTTTTTGGGCCTCGAATTCTGACTAAGACGGATGTGCACCGCTGTCATCCTCGTCCTCGGCAAGAGGGGTCTCGAGCTTGGATCCCTCAACTGCACCCAAGGTCCGGCCCAATTTCTAGGTGTGTTTTCTCTGATTCGGTGCCCATAGCATTTTCTGGGTGCCGAAATCAATTTTTTTTTTTTTTTTTTGGGTAAAATTAGGGCAAAATGCCCAAAAGGAAAGAAAAAAAAAACAGAAAAAAAATTTAAGGGGCAATAATATGATTACTGGGTATTATTAGGGGCATTAAAATCGGAAGCCAGAATCAGGTCACCGGAGTTCGGCGAGGTCTCCGATGACTTCTCTCTCTAAGTGACAAAGAAGGAGAGGGCAAAATTGTCCTAAAAATAAATAAAAAGTAATAAAAAAATACTTAATT